>JAFBJZ010000956.1:442500-452500 GCA_016785225.1 Psettodes erumei | reverse complement strand
CGGGGGGCGCGCACCTCCCCCTGCAGCGCGTCGATCTCGGGGTGGATGCTGACGCCGCAGTTGTAGCCCATCCTCACGGCCTCCACCATCCGCTCCTCCAGCGTCTTCGCCACGTTCTTCTTCGTCACGTGGAGGATGCCCAGGTTGGGAAAACTAACGCACACACACACACACACGACGACAACGTGTGCTGCGGCTGCACCTCAGCGTGCGTGTGTGTGTGTGTGTGTGTGTGCGCACCTGATGCTGGAGTCCTTGGGCTGCAGGTCGGCGATGCAGATCCCTTTGTCGCACTGTTTCCCCACCAGGCTGTGGGCGTGCAGCTGAGGGAGGGGGGTCAGCGCCGTCACCAGCTGGACCACCACCCGGGCCGGGCCCTGGTAGTTACTGATCTGAAACACACACACACACACACACACACACACGTTGCGTGTGAATCAACACTTATCTCTAAATCTGGTTCGACTGGTGTCACCTTTCCTTCCTGCATTCTTCCTCGAACTTCCTGGAACACGGGAGGACGGAGAAACTTTATTTAAAACAGAGAAGAAGGGACGTGACGGGTGGAGAACCAAGCGCACCCTTCGCCTGTTGAGTCAGCGTGACAGATCAGAGCTTAAAAATCTGACGTTTGGTGGATTACGCTGCGATGTGTTCGGGGACCTTCTCAAAATAAGCGAAAGCGGCAGCTCCGTGCAGCCTCGCGGGTGTTTCGCCCGCAGGAACGCTGCAGCTGCAGCCGTAAATAAACACGAGCCCACTTCCTGTTCCCGGTTCCGTCGGCCAATCGGGGCGCGGCGCCTCAGAGTGAGAGAAACAAAAAAAAAACAACAACGACGAGTCGGTTCCTAGAATCTCAGCGAGCGCTGCAGGGTGAGGGTTTCCTGGCAGGTAGACACGGAGTCCGGCGTCTCAGGTGTCTGCAGGGGGAGAGGGGGGGGGCCGGGTCTGCGGTCATGTGACCAGACTGGACTTCGGCCGGATCAGGCTGTCTGCGGGCGGAGACGCAGCACAAAGGGTGCGCTTGTTTTACGGGCCCGGAGGCCGAATGCTCAGACAGACACACGTTCGCCACCGATTCGTGGATCGGAAACGGCTCAGTGAAACGGCGGCGAACAGGAAGCGGACGGGTTCTGCGCTCTAACAGGCCCCGCCTTTTCTGAGATGGCGTGGGGATGATCTGCGGCGTGCGCTGACGCCGATGAGCTGCGATCTCAGCTCGCGCTTCCTCCTCCCGCCCTTCCACGGGTCGCGTGACGAGGGCGCCGACCAACGCCTCTCCTGTCCGTGACACAGCGCCGCTTCCTTGTAATTACACATGGGGGGGTATTCCCAACAGACATAACACGTCGTGTGTGTGTGTGTGTGTGTGTGTGTGTGTAAACCTGGACAGGTCTGAACCAGCAGAGACTCTTCAAAACTTCCTCCCCCACCCCAAAAAAAAACCCTTGACTTGTTTCTGCAGAAACTAACGTCATACACTCAGAGCTCATTGTGTGTGTGTTTGTGTGTGTGTGTGTGTGTGTGTGTGTGTGTGGGGGGGGGGGGTTCCCCAACATGCAAACGAGCCGCAGACAGAAAACTTCCTGGTTGGTCTCCTTCCTCCAGGTGAGTTCACAGGTGTGTCACCGGATCACACACACAGGTCCGCGGCGTGGACGGAGACGAACCGCTGCGTCTGTGTCTCGCCACAACAGTCGAGGGGGGGGTCTGTCGGGACGTGTCTAACGTCTGGATTCACCCAGATTAAACCTGACATGTCTCCTCTGAGTCAGACGTAAGAGGAATCTGGGGATTTTCCCAGACTCCTCTGCTTTGGTCACAACATGTGGGAGAAACAAGACACACACACACACACACACACACACACACACACACACACACACACACACACACACACACACACACACACACACACACACACACACACACACAGGAAGTCCTACCTTGACGGTGGGGTACGTCTTCCTGTTCTTCTCGCTGGACGCTCCGGGCAGGCCGCCGTGGGACGGTCCCTCGCACCCGTATCTGAACCTGAACCCTCGCTGTGGGGGGGGGAGGACAGAGACACGTCAGGGACGGGACGGGCTGAGTGGACCTGTGGACTCTGTCGGGACAGGTGAGCTTTACCTGCTTGGGCTGTTCCAGGATCTGCAGGTACGGACCGTCCGCTGCAACCACACACACACACACACACACACACACACACACACACACACACACAGTGTGTCAGCTGGAGCTGTCGCACCAAAAAAAAAAAAACACACAATCTGTTCTCTTCTACACACACACACAAAGCCACTGATCCAGAACCAGCACATGAGGTTCTGTTCCCGCACAGTGAACCGTGTCGGCCGGCTGCTGCGCGACCTCCGACCCCGCTCGCCGACGAGAAGAAGCGACGAGGTCGCGTTTCCTCCCTGAGCTCGTCTGAAACCTGCAGAAACAGGAAGTGAGACGCGGCAGAACCGGCGCCGACCCGTCGCTCCTCTTTCGCTTTGTATTTCTGAACATTCGTTTTGTTCAAACAGAAAGTTCTGACTCGCAGCAGCTGGATCGGACGAAACCGCATCATCTCTGACACCTTCTGACCCACAACCGGGTCCACAACTGGCTGGCCACAAGTCACCTGACCGAGTCACCTGATCTAGTTACCTGTCACCTGACCAAGTTACCGATCAGCAGATTCAAATCAAACCGCGTCCACGGGTCTGGACCAGGACCTGGATCCAACTGTTCGGTCTCAAGCGGTTTCTAGAACCCCGAGAAGGCGCCGGTTCTGCTCAGCGGGTCCAGGTGTGAACAGCAGCAGGTCCCGTGGATTTAACGTCGGACATTTGCCGATTGGAAGTTGAGGCTGATTCTAAGAGAGCGGACCGGCGTCACCTGCGCACACGCTCACCTGTCCTCAGAGACGCCGTCTGAGACATGGCGGCGAAGTGGGGAAACTCCCACGACGAGTCCATTATGAGGTTGTCGAAGATCTGCAGGGGACACACACAAATGTCACGTTTGTGTCGGGACGTCCCGGCTGGACTCAACAAATCAGACTTTACGTGAGCAGAGCAGGTGAGCTCACCTGGTTGTTAGTATGAAGGTAGGGGTCGTCTCCAGCCATGGTGTCTGCCAAAGGTCAAACATCATCAATACACTTAATAATCCATCGATTCCTCCGTCAATAAAACTACTTATATATACAACAGAAATTAATTCATCCTCGGTTAATTATGAATTCTTAATTTTACTTTTTAAAATCTTAACAAGTAAATAATTTACAAATAAAACAAATAATTTTAAATCATTATATTCTATAAAATAATAATAAAACAAAAAGTGTTAAAAATAAATAATAATAATAATAATAATAATAATAATAATAATACATTAAAAAATAAAATAAATACTGAATATTTAACAACATCGCAGGGTTTATTAATCCACTATTGATTATTGATTATTAATCCCTCTGACACTTGCTGTGTGGGCGTCGCGCGCCCCCGCATTTCACGCGTGAACGCGCCCGAGTGATCCACGCTAACTGCGCGGCTAACCGCTAACACTATACCGGACCCGTGGTCCGGTGTTTGCGACCGTTTTTAAAAAAAAAAAAACACCTCCGCGGCCCGGTTCACGTCCGGCCGCCGGCCTCATCTGCCGGGACGTCCCGAGAGAGGCAGAGCGCTACCTGTCCGTGCTAACGGAGCGAGCCCTCGGTCCCGCAGGTTCCGCACGCAAAACGAAACTGCGTGAAAAAAAACTCACCGAATCAAAGCGCCGCTTCCTGACTCACCTCAGCACCGATCACGTATATTAATCAGTGTTGCGATTATTATCACAATCAGCACGCGCGCACAGTAATTAACTTTAAAATAAAAGTTAAAGCTGCTCCGATCTGCTGCCGAGAAAACACGAGCGGCGCCGAGAGGAAACCCGAGCGAAGCAGAAGTAACTCCGGCTGAACCCAGCACTTCACGGTTACACGTACGTATGTGTACGTACCGGACGGACCTACACGTACAGTATATACGTTCACTACTCGTGTCCGACCCGCCCGCCCCCGCTGACGCCGAACAAAACGTCCAGGTTCCGATTTTCCGACGCGGAGTTCGGCTGCTCGAAGTTACCTGGCTAATAAGGAAGTGGGGCACAACAAAGCGCGCTGCCCGGGCTCGGAGCGACATAACCGGGGGGAAGTTATGCTAGCACTCGCGCCGCAGGTTCCGGTTAGCTCGGGCTGCCGACGCGCTCCCACCTTGGTTCCGCGGTTCGGTCGGGGTGAGCAGTCGGGTTTTTCCGCATCAACTTTGAGTGGCAGGTCCGCTTCACTCGGGTCGACCTCGGCTCATCTCGTCGCCATGCCCACGCTGAAGCAGTGGATCCATTACCCCGCCAGCTGCGGCTCAACCGGAGTGCGTCATGTTCGCGGTGCAACCGCGTCGTTTTAACGGGGAAACGGATTCGGTCCGACCGAATTAAGACGGTTTCTCTCTTCTTCTTCTTTTTTTTTTTTTTTTTAAATGTCCCGGAGTCGTGCAGGTGACACCAGGACTGTCACAGGTTCATCGAGTCGATTTCCTTCCCCGCTGGAATTTCCCCGTGACGTGCGGCTCGAGCGGAGAGGCGACGGAGCGCGAGAGGTCTCACTCCGACACGAAAACCGGAGACCTTTGTCACCGGCCGCGGCCGTTACGCCATCGAAATAACGTCATAAATATACACACGATACAACCAGGATGTATATAAACAACCGGGTCAGGCGGTAGCGTTTGGATTTGGTGAATTTCTGACTCTGTTTTATCCCGTAATTGTGATTGACAGCCGATAAATCGGACCGTGGAGGAGGGTCATCGCCCGGAAGTGCAGTGAGACTCCTCCTTCGCCATAGGCCACCTTTGACCTCCTGCCCCCTGCTGGTCAAACAGGGAAACCCCACAGCTCCCAGCCCAACGAACACACAGCGACAGTTACACGCTAACGTAAATAAATCACGTCTGTCAGTGTTAGAATAGTTTATTGTGATTAAACACATACGAATCATTGTTTAAACATATACGTATGTACTATATATATATATATATATATATTTAGCTTTAGTTATTACAACATTAATAATAACCTGAACGTCACATCTAAGAGCATCTGTAAAATAATTAGTGCAATTTACAGTTAAGACTTTACAGTGAAAACTTAAAAAAACAAAAAAAAACAGCTTCTGTCTGCAAAAATATACATATCATCTATTCAGTAAGACTTCAGGTAAAAACCTCGTTACAGCAAAAAGAAAACGTAAATGGCATCAGGCACATTAGCTCAGCAAACACACGAACACACACGTGGAACAGCGGAGCGCTGAGGGCGGCAGGAAGCGTTTCGACGAGGCACTACCTTCACGACAAAACCACTTCCTGCTTCTGATTTTTTTTTTGGGGGGGGATGGGTGGGGCTTAATGTCCACAGGTGAGTCGGACGCCACGAGGCACGACGGACGCGGAGAAGCAGAGGAGTCTCTTTAAAGCACGTTCTTAACATTAAAGTGGTTGTTGTGCGACTGTGACGACAACAGAAAAATAAACAAAAATGAAGGTGGGAGCTGAGCTCGTAAACAATGCACAATCACAAATTAATCCAAATAATCTGATATTTTTCTTTATGTATATATACATATATATCTCATGTTTATTTTACATTAAATATTTCATTCATTTATAACAACGTTTATATAGAGACACCGATCTGTTGTATTTGATGCTGTTTTACTTTGTGCACTATTTGTTTCCCACCTTCCGTTTTCTGTTAAATGTTCGGTTGTTACTGACGTTCTTTAACAAACAGGTGGAACTTTGGTGGAACGTCAGTTTTTTTGTGCTTTTCTTTGGTTTTGCATCTTTCCTGCAAATCCAAGCACTGTTTTTGTTTTTTTTAGGCTGAACGTCATTTCTACTAAAAAAAAAAATCAACTTGCAGAGGAAGATGAAATGTTTCAGGGAAATTAACCGAGAGCGCGTTTGATTTATCACAAAAGAAAACCTGGATAAGCAAATGAAAAAATAACCTTTGTTTATGAATTTAACACGAGAGGTCTGGAGCAACAGACACTTTCACACAGTTTTGTAATAATCAGGTATAAGAAAACACACCTGTGAAATAATTCTGAATGCCTTCTTGAGGAAACTGAAATCAATGCTCCTTAATCCTGCAGATCCACAGCAGCATGTGAACGTTCCCGTACAGCAGAAAACAGACGACACGTCTGAGCGTCTTGAACGCATCAGGGCCGAGGTGTTTTTCAAAGACGCGGAACCACCGGCGCTGACACGGGTTCCAGTCAGCGGAAGCTGATTTTTATGAAAAGTAAAAAGTGAAATTCAAAACCCCCGGCGGTTTTTGAAACCGAGAGCAGGAACGTGACGTTAAGTTCAGGACGCGCAGAAACCGGCGCGAGCGAGAATAAAACACAACACACGACGACACTTCACGCCACAGGAACACGGCGCGAGTCGCAGCTGCAGCTCTGCGGTTCACGACACGCACACGAACCGCGAACGGATCGGACCGCTTGAATAAAAACAGGATCCTCGAACCTCAAGTCAAGCGCACGACTACGAACGAACTGTTAATCTTCTAGCACCAAAACACATCAAAACATCAGCTAATGTCGTAATTTTTTTTAAATCTACACATTACAGCTGAAGCACAGAGATCAAACACCGTTGCGGCTACTGTAACCGTCTTTACACCGGGAATGTGGACGAAGCGCCTCTGGATTAAAACCCCCCCTCAGTCTTTCTGAGTAGAAACTGGCAGCTGAAGCTCGTCTTCATTCACAGTTTCGGACCCGGTCCGGTCCGAGTGCCGGGCTCTGGTCACGTGTGACGACCTGAACCAAGTTAAATCCACGTGGACTTTTGGAGAAAACGTGTAATATTGACGAATTGCAGATTAATTTGTTTTGCTAGTTTCCAGGCTAGCTAGTTTAGCTAGCTCGTGTAACCGCAGTTTTTTTCCTTTCAGTCAATTCATTCTTTTTTTTTGTTCGCTGAAAATAGTTAGCGTTTTGTTTCGGCGGTCTAGCTTGCTAGCAAACCAGGTAGCTAGCCAAGATATTAGCGTGACCGTAGTTTAGCTCGTTTCGTAGCTAGCGTGTGGTGCTACGTGTGAACTCGGTGCCACAGTTTGAATTAGAGTTTCGGCAGCTAGCTTGTTTGTCGACGACAAAGCCGGTAACGTTGCTAGTTAAATACAGCGACCTTTGTTTTAGCTAGTTAGCTAGCTAGGTTATGTCTACTGCGGGCGGGAGCGGAGACTTGTCTCCGTTAAACTGGACGCTGCCGTCCTTCAGATATGTCTTCGGACACTTGTTTACAGTTAAGACTTGTTTTTTTTGTGTTAAAAACAACAACAACAACAACAACAGGCTAACTGTTACCAGGGAAGACAGAAAGAAGAGAGCGAGACCTCTCGAAGATAGTAATGCTAACGGCGGTTGATTTAACGAGCTAGTTTTTTTTTTGCTAACGCCAGAGTTAAACTCTTTACTGTTGTAGTTTACTGACCGCGGCGCTGAGAAGAGTCGGTCGAACAAACGTCCCTCTGTTCAAACACAAACTGTGCTTCGGGCGCTAACACAAACACACAAACTTCTTTAGTTCCCAGTTTGCGCCCCGATGCTACGGCGAACCAGGGACTCCTTGTGCGGCGCTGCGCGCTCATTAGCTTTGGAAAACGCCGCCGCAGCCTCGTCCCGTGGAAAAAAACGACGTTATTAAAAGATTTGGATGCGGTCGCGGTGAAGTTTCTAAAACAGACAAAAGACTCTATAGCTGCACGTTATTTCTCACAACTAAAGGTTTTACAGCACACGGACTGTCGACCGGTACTTACTGTACACACAGTACACACAGTACACACTGTACACAGTCACATCTGGACAGGAAGTCCTGTTAAATACTTTTGTTTTCTCTCCACTCGTCGATAACGAAGATTCTCACCCGCCTGCGTTTCAGGTGCTAAATATTAACCACGGTTAAGTGCTTAGTCAGCAGGATGGAAACCTGACCCCTGACCCCTGACCCCTGACCCCACCCCCCCACCCCCCCACGCTACATTCAGGCTGTAAAAGTCAAACCTCCTTCAGTCTTCGGGTTCGTCGGCGTCGCTACGGCGCCAGACAAACCGCCCGAACGTGTTCTCAGGCGCCGCGGCGCCTCAGGCGGGTCCGTCGGCGTCCTCCGTCTCCGGGGGGGGGGCCCTCCGGACGCCCGCCGACTTCTTCTGCTTCTGCTTGGACTTCCTCAGCATCCGCACCTGCGGAGGAACACATGAGGGGGGGAGGGGGGGGAGTCGGTACCAGGACGAAACAGGCGCGCGGGCGGAAACGTGGGAAAACACGCGGGCGGCGCCCCTCGCACCTTCGGCCCCGCAGCGGAGATGATGATGTGGCCCGGCGGCTGGATCCACGGCTCGCCGTCCACCTGCACAGGTAAGGACTTACTGACCGTCAGCCGGATGTAGTTCCCCTGAGCGATACGGATCCCAGAGCGGAGGCCGCTCTGCACCTGGCCCTGCGCGCACACACACACACACACACACACACACACGGTTAGAAGCTGCGGACAGAGACGCTCGGGGGGGCTTCTCGTCTTCCTCGTCTTCGTCTCACCATGTGGACGACCCCGGTGACCCGACCACCTCCAGCAAACCGTCGTCGATTCTCGGTTTCCCGTAGCGACCGTCGACCTCCGACCCCCAGAGATCGGCCCCCGAACCCCAGCTGCACACGGACACACACAAAGAGAAGAGTCTCCGTGACCCCACGTTCCCCGCGGTCCGTTGCGTGTCTGTGTTGCGTGTCTGCGTTGCGTGTCTGCGTTGCGTGTCTGCGTTGCGTGTCTGCGTTGCGTGTCTGCACCTGGGTATGTTGAGGAAGATCAGCCCCTCGATGTTGGGCAGCTGGACGTTGTGAGCGTCCACCTGCAGCTGCAGCTCCTTGTGGAGGCTCCTGGTGGAGCTGATCTTCTGCAGACCCACCTTCACGTACACGCCTTTGTTGTGGAACCTGCGGGCGAGACGGGAAGCGTCACGCGGGCGCCCGAGGTTCCGTCGGAACCGCGGACCCGAGGCGCGACCGCGGCGCAGCACCTGCTGGTGAACTTGTCGGGCTCGTCCTCCCGGGCCAGGTGGAAGTCCAGGCTGAGCTCGGCGTCGATGCCCAGACCGAAGTAGTTGTTCATCTGAACGATCTGAGCGGGAGACGAGAACGTTAGCGCCTCGCCGCTCGGCGCGTTTACACGCTTGTCCGTCCGGACCAGACCTTGGGCGGCTCCAGGAACCCGTCGTCCTTCCCGTCCTCCGACATGTCCTGGGCGTCCAGCAGGATGGTCCACCGGTCCATCAGAACCTCCTCCGCTTCGTCCACGGAGACCAGGATGTGGTGGGGGTCCTCGCCGCCGTAACCGGGCCCCCAGCGCAGGACGCGAGCCAAGTCGTTACCTGGCGGGAACGGGGCGGACCTCAGCGCCTGCCGCGTTCTGCGGAACCCGAGCGCACGGCGGTTCTCACCTGTTCCCAGGGGCACGATCCCGATGGGCGGCTCCCGACAGACCAGCTTGTGCCGGACGGCCTCCAGAACCCCCAGCACCCAGCCCACGGTCCCGTCGCCCCCGCAGACCAGAACCCGGAACCTGGGAACCTCCCTGAAGGTGTGGAGGCTGGAGACGAGAGGGGGGGCAGAACAAAAACCAAAGTTCTGATCGAGGACAGAGAAAAAAAAAAAAACAAAAACGGCCAGTCTGAACCAGAACCGGGATCCTGGACCCTCTCACCCGGCCAGCGGGCCTCCGTTGGAGATGTCGAAGACCTGGTGGGGGTTCAGGAGCTTCCGGAAGCCGTAGAGGAGCTCGCGGCCCTTCAGGCCCCCGCTCTTGGGGTTGACGAACACCAGCAGGGGACAGACGTCTCCGCCCAGCTCCTCGTGCTGGGACGCAAAAATAAACGAGAAAAC
>JAFBJZ010000956.1:432500-437500 GCA_016785225.1 Psettodes erumei | reverse complement strand
CACCTGGCCGTGGGTCACCTGCTGCAGAGCACGGGGCTGTCTGTGTGTGTGTGTGTGTGTGTGTGTGTGTGTGTGTGTGTGTGTGTGTGTGTGTGTGTGTGTGTGTGTGTGTGTGTGTGTGTGTGTGTGTGTGCGTGCGTGTGTGTGTGTGTGTGTGTGTGTGTGCTACCTTCGCACAGGAAGCCGATCAGCCCCCAGATGAAGTCGCTGCAGCTGTGGCAGAACGTGGGTTTGGTCAGCGTCACCCTCCTGAAGCAGTGACCGGGCGCCGAGCTCCGGTGCTTGGGCCGGAGCCCCGGGGACTGCTGCGCCCTCTTCTTCCCGCTCAGCGGGCTCGACGTCCGGCCGTCCGCGGCGTCGGGGTCCGCCGCTCCGGCCCGGCCGGAGTCCGCCATGTCTTTCTGCACGAACTCACCGACAGGGTGGAGGAGGTGGTGGAGGTCTGACGAGGTTCTGATGCGGAGCTTCTAGAAAGTGTTCCTCCCTCCCCCAGGGGCGACGCATCCCCAGCCGCGCGGCCCGGCGAACGGCCCGCCGCGCTCCGCGTGCGTCCCGCGGCTCGCCCCGCCCGCCCGACAACGCCGGTGAGAAAAACACGGCGCGTGCTCGCGGGTCACGACGCGGAGATCCCGGTCCAAACGTGACGTTGTTCACCGCCGAACGGGGCTCGGACCCAGCGGTGCCACCCGGCGGCGCCGCGGAGCTCCCCGCCTCATCCGCTACAAACACATCCGGCTGCCGGAATATTAACCGAGCATCCACCTTGTCTCGCACGGAGCCGGTGGTACGCGACGGGGGGGCGTTCGGTTTCGCGCCTCCTCGGCGTCGGTTCCTCACGGTGAGCAGCTCGACCGCAACGCCGAGATTCGGATCCCCTCCGCCCCGGGGACGGCGGTGCCACCCGGCGGCGGCGCGCTCGGTGCGATCCCCGGCGCTGCCCGCGCGGGAAGCCCGGGCGGATTAACGCTGAGGTACCGACCCGGCGGAGCGGAGTCTGTGGAGGGGGACGCGGCCCAGTCCGCCTGGCACCAGGAGCTCCGCAGCCCGCGAGACAAACACGAGCAGCACGGGGGGGCGGAGACAGGAGGGACCGGGGGGGCGTCCACAACCACCGCCGATCAACAAGTGCGGATCCAGACCGGGGGGGGGCTGCTTTCGCTTCGGGTTTCCTTCTTCTTCCTCCTCCGGGGCCGGTTCTTCTTCCGCGTCAGACTCCGGCACTGATTTACTCCTCCTCCTCCTCCTCCTCCTCCCTTTCCTTCATCCCGTCTCCTCGTCTCCTTCCCTTGCTCCCTTCCCTGCGTCCTCGCGTTCTCGAGGATCTCATTAAACAAATCTGCCTCGTGTCCTCGCTCATTCGGCTTCCTTCCTTCCTTCCTTCCTTCCTTCCTCCTCTGCTTCCTCACTCACGTCCTTCCTCGTCCACGCTCTCTCTTAAAACACGAGGTATTCACCATCAGCTGATTCGCAGTACTCCATGCAGTACTTCACGCAGTACTTTGCGGTAAACGTCCAACGTTTACGTCTGCACAAACAGACCAATCAGAAGTCCACGTTCCACCTGTCACAGCACAGGTTGATGTGTGTGTGTGTGTGTGTGTGTGTGTGTGTGGGGGGGGACATGGTTCCACCTCTGGGGAACCAGAGCGGAGAACCCTGGGTCCAGAGAACAGTCTGAACCGACGGTTCAGTCCAATCTCACGGCCTCGTGTTTGTTCACGTCAATAACTCGTGCCTGGTGTGTGTGACCAGTAGATGTCAGTGTGACACAGGCAGAGAGTGTGTGTGTGTGTGTGTGTGTGTGTGTGTGTGTGTGTGTGTGTGTGTGGGTGTGTGAAACCTGCACAGGAAACGAAACATTTTCACCTCTGTTTCCTGTTTTTAACTCCCTGTTTCACTCTCGGTTCTCTGAGGTTTTGCTGGTAGTACACACGGAATGTACTTTCACTCAGGTATACTACTTCAGAATGCAGTACCGGTAGCTGTAGAAGGATTATCACTACTAATAATATTTATAATGCTATAGTTATATTTGTGTACTTGTGTGTACTGGGATGCGGCCCCGGCTCGTGCTGTTGCTCGTCACACCTGTGTGTGTCCTCCTGAACAGCAGGGGGCAGCGCAGGCCTCCAGGTGCGCGCGCAGACGTGACGGGGGAATAAAAAGAAATAAAAAGACGTCATTACTTCATTTCTTTATGACTTCTTACAGTCGTCTTTATTGGCATTAATGCAGCGAGTGTTTCTGCAAAGAGCAAAGTGAATTAGCGAGGAGAGACACGACAGAGAGTGAAATTAAAATCAATACAGAAAGATGAAAAAGTGCCTGCGTCTGTAATAAAGCTGACATTTTATTATATTTATAAATACTTTGTTAGGAACAGGGGTTTTCCTCTCACTTGGTAACAAGATGAAGTTTCTTCATTGTCAGCAGAAAGACGTCTTTCTCCTTCACGGATCCATAATTTGTCTTTTTTTGTTGTTTTCATACACATTTATCAGCTCAGGCCTGCACCGAGGTGCTCGCAGGTTATTCAGCCGCTTTGGTCACGTGTCAAGCCTCACCTGGAAAAACAGGTGTGACTGAGGCCGTTAGCTTTTAACTCACACTCACTGCACAGCTGGTTCAACAGAGAAACCTCCAAACAGTCACAGAGGAGAACGTCGCTCAGCTTTAAATGAAAAAACACACACTTGTAAAACTTAATCAGCTGTTAATCGCTGTTAAGCTGATGGGAAATGTGTCGTTCGGCAGCAGTTTGTTTGGTGAGCATTAGCTAACTGTTAGCTGTACACAGTTAGCTGTAAACAGCTAGCCAACAGTTAGCTGTACACAGTTAGCTGTAAACAACTGCAAATAGTTAGCTAACTGTAATTAGTTAGCTGTAAACAGTTAACTAAGCGTAAGCTGTTAGCTGTAAACAGTTAGCCAACAGTTAGCTGTACACAGTTAGCTAAGCGTAAGCTGTTAGCTGTAAATAGTTAGCCAACAGTTAGCTGTACACAGTTAGCTAAGCGTAAGCTGTTAGCTGTAAACAGTTAGCTAACAGTTGAACATGAATCATAGACTCATCAACATGAATACACGCAGTGCTGATCTGAGGTCAGTTGTTAAAATACGTGAAATCACACATTTCCACGTCTGACATCAAACCGAGCCTGGCACGGTCCAAAGGGTTTAGTAGAAGGGGGGGACCTGGGATGTACCACATGTAAGCTGGTGTAGAGGGGTGTTTTCTCTGACAGTACTGCAGTTCTCCTCTTTTAGGAACCTAAATAAGTGTGTACACTGATGATGTTTCTGTGTCCAGATGTTTTCTGACATAAACGTTTCATAGATCAGAGGTGGTTTGTCTCGTACGAGGGACTTAGTCGTATACAGACGTGGTTTTGCCCATAAGATTGTAAAAAAATATTGCATCTTAATGGTATAAAAAATGAAGCAAATGTGTTGGTGTGTTGAACCCGTCTTCTCCTGAGCGACCACCAGGGGGCGACTCCTCTGGAGGAGGGAAAAGACCCGGAAGTAGGGGGCGTGGCCAGGCTGTGATTGTGTTTTCAGTTCATTAAGGTTCATTCAAGTGAAGATGTAAAAACATTCACACATATTTTTTGTCATTAAATTGACTTTTATTATTTGTGTCTTTAAGTTATTTTAATGGATTCTCAACAAATATTATAAAGAATAAAATGAAGTGTATTGTAAATATTAATGTGCCGCTCTCTCTCTCTTCCCCTTTACCCCAGTGTCTCTCTACCTGTTTTTGTCTCCTCCCCTCCCTCCCTCCCTCCCTCCCTCCCTCACCCTCTCGCTCTTCAGTCTCGCTGCTGCTGCTCCGACGGCAACAGCTCCGCCCGCCTCTCCGCGTCCCACCGCCCGCGTCTACCTGTCTCTCTCCGCTCGTCTCGCCTTCTACCTGCCTCCTCCCTCCTCCCCCCCTCCCTCTCTCCCTCCCTCCCTCCTCCTCCTCCTCCTCCTCCGTCCCTCTCCTCCCCCCTCTCGGTGCGGACATGCTCCCGGGGCTCCGGAGATGAGGCTCCGAAATGTCTCCTTCCTGACGGTCTTGTTGTTCGGGCTGTGCGGGCTGGTCTCCCTGTCCTGGTACACCGCCTTCAGCAGCTCCAGAGGTAAGACGCCGCCGCCGCGGGGTGTCCCGGTGTGTGTATCCGCGCGTACGTGCGGGGGGTTTGTTATGCTCCGCGTTCCCCGGGCGATGGGGGGCTCGTCAGGGAGGGAGGGCGGTCGGCGTGTTGTGGTTCTCGCAGGGAGAAAGACACTTGACGGTGTTGATGCGAGGCTGCGGGCTTCACACGGTGTGGAGGTGAAGGGAGCGCTCGGTTCGCGACGCACCGCGTGCCAGCCGGGGGGGGGGAGAGGGAGGGAGGGACGGGGAGAAGAAGAAGAAGGGGGCTCGGTGTGATTGTGTTGCAGAAAGAAACACACACACACACACACACACACACACACACACACACACGATGCTGATGATGTGAGGGGAAAGCTCCAACGTTGAGGTAATCAGGGGAGCGCTTGGTTTGCGATTCACCACATCCCAACTAAGGTTCTGGAGGGGGGGGGCTGAAAACACAAGGTGCTCGTGCATGTTCAGGGAAGAGCTGAGGTATTGAAGGGAGCGCTTGGTTTGTGATGCATGCAGATGGGATTCCTGTTGCAGGAGAAAAAGGAATGATCTCTGCAAATGTGAGGGGGCGCTTGGTTTGTGGTGCACCACATCCCAGCAGAGAGGGGAGGTTGTCGGTGATGCAGGAGGTGGTTTGATTTATTTTCAGTTATTGATTTCCAGATGGATGCTTGTGTATGTGGGACTCCAACTCTGAGGTAGTGAAGGGAGCGCTTGGTTTGCGATGCACCACAGCTAAGAAAGGAGGGTCCTCACCGCGGAGGGAGGTGAGTAATGGGAAGATAGGAAGGGTTGTTTGATTTTGTTGCGACTCCGCTTTAGATGAAACACTGTTCCTGTGGATGTGGGGTGGGGGTGG
>JAFBJZ010000956.1:420000-422500 GCA_016785225.1 Psettodes erumei | reverse complement strand
CCGGAGAGAACCTCCCTCTTGAATGTAAAGCAGGAACGCCGAGACAAGGACACCTGGAGACCTTTGGCACCTGGTCTCCCTGAAGGATCTCCAGGACTACAGAACAGAAGCAGGGTCCGGGGTGAATACACACTGCATTGTACAAGTACTGCCCCCCCCAGCACACACACACACACACACACACACACACACACACTCACAGGAAAAAGCTGATTGGCTGACAGAGATAACAATCTCCAGTTACCACATAAACGGTCCAGTGCCCTGTCTGTCAAGCGTCTGTTCCCACGGTAACAAAAGCTCCCATTACCCCCCCCATCAGACCCCCACGCCCCTAACCCCTTTATACACACACACACACACACACACACACACTGTTCCCATTGCTCACTGGAAGCTTTCCCAACTCTTTGCAGTGTGTGTGTGTGTGTGTGTGTGTGTGTGTGCTGTTGTATTTCAGTCTTTGTGAGGACACTGCACACACACACACACACACACACACACACACACACACACACAGCTTTGTTTAAAAACACTTTGTTGGAAATGGAACCAGGAGTTTTTAGTTTTCCCGACCGACTTGTATCAGCTGCAGGTGAAGAATACAAACAAAAACAAACAAACAAACAAACAAAAACAAACAAACAACAAATAAAAACAAACAACAATCTCAACAATCTCAAACTCCTGAAAACATTCGCACCTCAGACTCACTGACGGTGCTGATGATCAGCTGCTGGTGTTATAGTTTAGGTTGCAGAACCAGTCAGAACCGGTCAGAACCGGTCCGGACGGCAGGTGTGACTAACACCTGGAGCTACGCACTGACTGACAGGTGACTCGCGTTACTTCCTGGTTTGTCAATCACCTTGAGAGACTCGTCGCTGGTCCGGTCTGGACTTGATCTGGAAACGGATCTGACTCTGAGTGCTGGACTGAAGTGGTCTCAGCTGGTGAACCCTACACTGTGTGTGTGTGTGTGTGTGTGTGTGTGTGTGTCTGTGTGTGTGTGTGACAACAATGTGAAGTGGCAGTTTGGTCAAAGTTGAAACACACGTCAGTTGTGTTACAGGTCGTGGATGGAACAGGCTGTCAGAGCGCGCGCACACACACACACACACACACACAGGGGAGGGACACACACACACACACACACACACACACAGGGGGAGGGACACACACACACACACACACAGGGGGGGGGGGGGGCACACACACTGCTGCCTTGTTTAAAGAGAAGTGATACTTGAGCTGAACGAGTGTGTGTGTGTGTGTGAGCCAGAACAGACCGCTCAGTGTAAAGTCCACTCAGCGCGCCTGAAGGTCGAGTACACACACACACACACACACACACACACACACACACACACACACACACACACACACAGTGTCAGTGTCTGTTTACCCTGCTCTGGAAAAGTCCAGCAGCACAGATTCAAAGAAGAGCAGCTCCCAGAACTTTTCCACTCAGAAAAAAAAAAAAAAAATATCACGTCCTTTAAACTCTGGCCCGTGCGGCGGGATAAAAGCATCGCCGTGGCGACGGCCGCACATCGATCGCCCGGCTCTCGGGCCGGGAGCGGGTCAAGTGGTTTGGAGCTTCTACAAACCACGAGGCGTGACCTTTGACCCTGACTGGGTCTCTGCTGACTCGGCCTCTCTCTCTGCTCACAGCCGCTGACTCGACCTTTGACCTTTGGGGGGGGCAGATTTGGACCCTTTTAAAAACACTGTATGACTCTTCATCTCTTCTCCTCCTCCTCCTCCTTGTGGTTCAGACCAGCAGTAAACAGGAAGTACTTGGGCCAGATTATCGCCCCCCCCCCCTGTGGGATTCTGGGTAGTGTAGTCGACAGGTTCTGATCCGATGAGGGCAGCAGGTGTTTCTAATGGAGCGACGTAATGACGGGGAGGAATGTATAAACACGTGTGTGTGTGTGTGTGTGTGTGTGTGTGTGTGTGCACAGCTTATATACAGGAAGCTATTATCCTATAGACAGGAAGCCGCACTCACAGGAAACCTACTTATCGGTCTGTCTCCACCCGGCTGAGAGGACCCCGTGTGTTTTCTCTGAACTTCTTGTAAAAACACCGAGAACTGGACTGAGATATCTGATCCACGTTCGCGGTTCTGCTCCGACTCTCGGGTTCTGAGGAAACGGCGTAGAACCCCGGGGAGTTAAACCCGGCAGAACCGGCGGGTTCGTGCGGCGTGACAGGAGGGACGGAACCAGAACCCTGCCAGGTTTTTGTTCCCGCCCGCCCCTTTGTCTCGGGTCCGATTGGACGTGACAGCTGATATTCAGGGGAGGCAGCATGTGAAAAATCCAGCGCTGCCAAATTGACTGCCTCACTGTGTGTGTGTGTGTGTGTGTGTCTGTGTGTGTGTGTGTGTGTGTGTGTGTGTGTGTGTGACAATGACTCAAACACACACACACACACACACACTGAGGCAAACAGACGTATTGGCTAAAGGCTCAAATAAACGCAAATCCACTCC
>JAFBJZ010000956.1:377500-407500 GCA_016785225.1 Psettodes erumei | reverse complement strand
GTGTGTGTGTGTGTGTGGGTTCGTGTGAAGTTCAGCCCGGACAGATGGAGATGGAGAGCCTCTGCAGCGCTGGGCCCGGCCCAGTATCTCACAGCCCGCCGGTTCTGATCGCTGCGTTAAGAGTGATGGAAACCAGACCCGCTGACTGGTCCCGCGATCTGCTCCCATCAATTGGTTATTGATCCACTGCTGCTGTGTGTGTGTGTGTGTGGAGACTGGACCGGGCCGGCGCCGTTGGGGCCGAGCGCAGCCCCCCCCCCCCCCAACAAATCAAGTCTGAAACAGTTCAGGGAGAGTTTTAAAAACCCGACTTAAACTGACAGAACCAGAACAGAGGACAGATTAACTGACCTGTGGAGGGAGAGTGAAGTCCAGATCCTGGTTCTGAAGTGCGACCCAGATAATCGTGCCCCCCCCCCTCAGGATAAGGACTTCGGGAAGCAGACGCTCCACAAGGGCCACGCCAACCCGCTGGCCGAGGTGACCACCAGCCTGAAGACCTACCAGCACTTCACCCTGGAGAAGGCCTACCTGGGGGAGGACTTCTTCTGGGCCTTCACCCCCGTGGCGGGCGACTTCATACGGATCCGCTTCTTCACGCCCGTCCGCATCGAGAGGTCGGTACCGGCGGCGCCGGAGATGTAAAGCTGCCGCCTCCTCGGTCGGTACTGACCCGACTCCCCCCCCCCCTGCAGGTATTTCTTCCGGAGCGGGAACATCGAACATCCGGGAGACAAACTCTTCAACACGTCGGTGGAGGTTCTGCCGTTCGACGTGAGTCCGGTTATCGATCGTCGTCAATCGAAATAAATATTTTTTTCATCGTGAAAGTGAACGAGACTTAAATGAAGCTGAGCGCAGAGAGAGGTGTGTGTGTGTGTGGGGGGGGGCGGTTTCCACGGTAACGCCGACGGGAAACCGTCACATGGATATTTAATAAATCTGAGGTTTGTCAGGGAACTGTCGCCGGCGCAGATCGATCGACTCATCGATCCGAACCTCTTCAGCCCGTCACAGAACTGAGCGCGGGTTGGTACCGGGTTCCGGTTCGAGCCCCGTCCAGTTTGTAGGTGTCAGGACGAATACGGGGACGATTCCCGGGAGTCAGAATATTATTTTCCCAACAAATAATATTCCGACTCCGAGGAACAGAAACCATGTGATGTTATCTGAAAATGAGTCAGCAGCAGAGGACAAATTAACTAAATGATGTTATCTGAAAATGAGTCAGCAGCAGTGTGTGTGTGTGTGTGTGTGTGTGTGTGTGTGTGTGTGTGTGTGTTACAGAATATCCAGGCAGAGAAAGAGGCCTTGACAGAAGGGAGGGAGAAAACACCAAAGTATCATCGGACAGAAGACGGATTCATCAGAATAGGTTTGTTTGTTTGTCTGTTTGTTTGTTTGTTTGTTTGTTTGTTTGTTTGCATTATTTACTCGGGTATTTAAAATCAGAATTCATGAGCGCCATCGATAAGTCACACGAGCAGAACCACCGACTGGACCCGATTTATCAGAGAACACGCAATAACCGCGGGGGAAAACAACCGTCCAATCAGAAAGCAGGACACATCTTCTCTGACGAGACTAATCTGATCCGGGTTCTGCAGGATTTAGTGGAACCTCCAATAACTAAATGAAGGCGTCCCGACCCGCTGACCCGCTCCAGGCCCGCCACACTTCAATACACGACTGGAACATCTGGGTGTGTGTGTGTGTGTGTGTGTGTGTGTGTGTGTGGTGTGTGGGGTGGTTCTGATCCGAGATCATAAATCACCCGCAGCTCTTCATCCCCTTCATCAATTTTTCAGACGAGTCGTCCTTCGCTGAATTTCGGCGTCAGAACAGAACCCGCGGTGGGAGGGGTTCTGGGTTTTTTTTCCCTCCAGAACCGGGTCAGAACCCAGGTGTTCCCTGGTTCTCCTCTGCTCGCTGGGTTTCTGCTCTCACGCTGCAGCAGCAGATGTTGGATCATCAGCCGGACACTGAACCAGAACCGTAATACCACAATAATTACACATAATACCCTGGTACAAACACACACACACACACACACACACACACACAGTTGTTGGGATTACACTCACCTGTCGTACCTGGAAACCATAATCCAGGTCAATACATCCTCAGAGGGATTCAGGTGCAGTGGAGCCGGGCCGAGCTGCAGAACCGCTGCAGAACCGCAGGGTTCTGTCTGAACAGAGCGAATAAATAACGGAGGATAAATCCACATCCTCTCTGTTTAATGGCGACATTATGACATCACGCCCAGCTCCAGCTCTCATTGGTCAGCTCGACAAAGACTCGTCGGATCCGCCCCGGTTTTCAGGTCTTCTGCATTCAGTTCTGCTCCGGTCGGTATCGATCTGTGACACGTGGCGGTCGATCGGGTCATTGATCTCCCCGTTTCTTGCAGGAACCTTCCAGAACGGGATCGCAGAGGGGGAGGTGGACGCCACGTTCGGGCCCCTGGAGGCCATGCGTCTCTCGGTGATTACGGACTCTCCGGTCTGGGTGATCCTCAGCGAGGTGAGGTTCTGGTGGTTCCACAGCTGAGTTCAGGGGAACCCTGCAGAGGGTCAGAAAGGTTCCTTCATTCCTGGAAGGGACTGCTCAGGTCCACTGAAGGAGATCCTCTGAGGTTCTCGTGGGGGTCCGAGGTTCCTCCGGTTGGTTCCTGGAGTGTCTGAGATGTTCCAGGTTATCACAAACCCGGTGGTTTAGAACTTTGTCCCTGGTTCGAGTTGGTTTACGTCTAATCCTCCTGACCACAGAGCAGGTCCGGGAAAACCCCTGGCCCTGACCCTGACCCCTGACCCCTGACCTTTGTCTGAGAGGAGAAAGTTTCTGTCTGAGCCTCTGAAGGGTGAATTAGACCCGGTTCTGCGGGGAACTTCTGGTCTTGTGATGTTCTAAATGTTCTGCAGTAATGAGCAGAACCAGAGGACACAGTGGATATTTGTCTCAAACTTTATTTTGATCTTCATCCATCGGTTCTGGTCAGACGGGCTCATAAAGCGCCAGTCTGTGATCGGACCGGTTCTGTCTGGATCCGTTCAGCCCAGACTGACTTCACTCTAGCCGTGTCCGGGTTCATCGCGGCCCGTCGCTGGTTCCGGTTCCTCACGCCGGTCTCTCTCTCCCCCGTCCCAGATCTTCATAAAGAAAGCAGAGTGAAGCCCCGCCCCCCCCCTCCCTCAGCGATACCTCAGCACCTCCGGGCCGAGCCGAGCCGACCCGACCCGAGGCCCGGCGGCCGCCGTCCTGCTCCAGTCCCGCTCACCGGATCCCCACCGCGGTGCCACAGCGCCGCCGCCTGGCCGGACCTGACCACCGCAGGGCTGAACGGAGCCTGGACACACAGACAACACACAGACTGATGATGATGAAGATGAAGATGAAGATGATGATGATGATGATGTAATTAACCTGTATTTATGTGTACATACAGTAAGGTAGATGTTGAAACACTGGTAAACACCGAGGCCCCGCCTCCCGCGATCAAACTGCTGCTTCAAACTCAAAGGCCTCTTACTGTCGGTCCAGACCTTTCTACCAACACTGACCCCCCGACCCCCCCACATTAACCACATACGTGCATCTCTATGCCCTTTGTGTGTGTGTGTGTGTGTGTGTGTGTGTGTGTGTGTAGCCGCTGCTCGGGTCAGAGATTTGCCTTAAAGACGAAGAGCAGGTTCACTTCACACACAGACCACAACAAAGACCCTGAGTCCTCAAACCTGGTTCCATCAGGTCCCATCCGGTCCCATCAGGTCCCATCAGGTCCCATCTGGTCCCATCTGGTCCCATCACCAGTTTCAAATCACTGATGATGGTGTTTTTAACAAAGTCTCTTCAAGGTGTTTAACTGAGGCCTTCTCACTGACTGAGCTCCCCGGTACTCTGAAGTACTCTGATGTACCTCGCAGTACTCTGAAGTACTCTGATGTACCTCGCAGTACTATGAAGTACTCTGATGTACCTCGCAGTACTCTGAAGTACTCTGTTTTTCAGTCCAGTGCACAAACACTGACTCACATCTTTTCTTTCTTCAGTCTCCAATCGACACGTTTGATAATCAATAGTGATCATTTCTGAAATTCTTCCACGGGATTATCGTCGTTTCATGTTTTGCTGATGAGTTGGAGAACCTGTGATGATGGTTCCCTCACGTTAGATCATTCATCCTGATGATGTAATCATTACTTCCCTAGGATTAACTCGCTCACGCGTCCTCGTCTCCTCCGCACTCTCACCGAGGCCGGACCGGATCCAGTTCCCTTTGTTTTGGATCCTGGACCGAGTCGGGTTCAAGGAGAAACCTCATTGTTCAGACTCAATAAGATGCCCCCCCCCCCAAGCCAAAACCATTCTCCATTCATTCTCATGGGGTTTCAAGTGGAAAACAGATTTAAAGTGAAATGAGCGTCTACGAGCTTCAGGAAAACATCCCAAATTATTTTTTCCTTTCTTTCTTTCTTTCTTTTTTTGGAAGATGCACTGGAATGCATTGCTATAATCTTGTGTTGGTCTTTTGTATCCTTTAGATAAACTCTATTTAAATGATCTGAAACTTCTATCCAATCTGTGAATTGTAATAAAGACAGAAATTTAAAATGAGTGCGTTTCTGTGTGCGGTTGTTTGTGGAGTCTGTGCTGTTTTCACGGCCGTGGGAGGATTTGGGGGCGACGGCTGATTTCTGGAAGTGTCATCAAAGAAAATGATGAAACAGTGACATCACTCCAGTGGTTTCCGTGTGGAATCTGATTTAAAAACAGGGAGGCCGTGAAATATGATTTCATCTGCTTTTCAAACAGAAAGCTGAAGGTGAGTTTATGAGCGGAAAAGTGAGGTGAACTGAAGTTTGTCATTTTCAGCAACGGGCTGATTCACATTCGGTGCTCGACAGCAGGAGGGTGTCATACAGATAAATATTCATTCAGGATACATATACTTTTGTTTTATATTAAATTGAGTGTATATAATGTCAGTTTCCTCATAGATGTATTAAATCTATATATAAATAGATACAGAGATGAAGTACACAAAATAAGGATGCGAAATAAGAACCTTCCTAACTATTTTTTAAATAATTCTTACTATAATTAATATACAAAGCAGCACATTGTGATATCAGTCCTTTTTTGCCTGCTATGAAAATCAGTTTCAATCCTTTTCATCAGCGTCGCTGCAACCAATCAGCGCACACCACCCCCTGACACCTCGACCAATCAGCGCTGTCCACGAGGTTCAGCTCCAGGGGGGCGGGCACAGTGCGGTTCGACTAAGATTCCCCCTCGTCCAATCAGCTCATGACAGTTGACAGGAAATGTCAAAGTTTCGCCCTCGGCGACCAATCAGCGACAGGGCACGGCGGGGTTCAGCCTTCCAATACCCCACGTGATCCTCCTCAGTCGTTCCCAGGCGGTCAGGTCGGAGAGCCGGAGGTGAGTAAAGGCACCGATAAATGTCACTTTTTTCAGGGGAACAAGGGCGGATAGCGCCGTTTTCTGCCAAGTGGTGGCTCATTTATACTGACCCTAGTTTAATTTGTGAGATAATCGCAGTTTTTAACGGTTAAAAATAAAGCTCCGTGCCCGCGAGTGGCTAACCGAAGCTAATTAACCACAGGTGGACTCAGCTAGCTAGTTAGCTCGTCAGTTAGCCCGCTGTTTGGCCTCCGGTAACATTGGATCTGCTCACAGCTTAAATATGAGTCATTCCCGGTTCGCACCAGTTATCGTTGGTGTGTAAAACTCCGGTTGTGTCCTCATGTGAGTCGGCCGAGGTGAACGTGTGTCCGCTCCGTCGTTTCGTAATAGCATCGCAGATCGATGAAGCTAAAGTACGCTAGCTGAATGAGCCGTGTGTGTGTGTGTGTGTGTGTGTGTGTGTGTGTGTGTGTGTGTGTGTGTGTGTGTGTGTGTGTGTGTGTGTGTGTGTGTGTGTGTGTGTGTGTGTGTGTGTGTGTGTGTGTGTGAAAAGAGCTTAATGAGATGATGAAGAACAAGATTTGCACTCGATTTGATGAGGCGTCGCTTCTCGACGGGCCCGCTGTTTAGAATGAATGACGAGTGGGTCGGGGTCAGTTAGCAATGCTAACCTCCTCCGTTCAATGACGTGCAACCGAATGACACTTTATCACGCACAAACGTGCACGTTCTGTGCAGATGTGGGTTAAATGATGTGGAGGAAGTATCCAGATGGTTTACCTGAGTAGAAGTAGATGTACTGCACTGAAAATACTCCATTACACGTGAATTTTCAGCACCAGCCCATAAAATGAAATGAGAAATGCTCCAGTTGGCTGCAGTCCGGGGTCTTCAGATGTCTTATCTTCAGCACCAAACACAATCAGTTCATCAGGACATGAAACAGCAGCACGGAGAAAATCCACTTTAGTGTCCAGCTGAGCAGGAAGTCAGAAGAATGAGAGCGTGAAGCTCAGGATGCGTGAAAATGATTATCCAGCCAAAGAGTTGAGCAAATGTATGAAATGTTTGAGCTCAAAAGCTTTACGGGGAAATTTAGTTTGGTTTTACGAAGTTAATGGTTGACGACGTGAAATCATTAACTCCTCAGCGCCTCCCGCATGTGGTTCAGCAGGCTTCACTCAACAATACGGGTTTTTATTGAAATGACTCGTCTGTCAGGTGACCCGACCGGTTCCACCTGCTGGTTTATTTCAGGATGCGCCGCCCGCTGTGATCCGAGTCACGTGACCCTCCTTCACTCAGGACAAAGAAAACCCCACTAACGTCTGGCTTTTGTGTTCAGCGGTCCAATCGGCATCCGTTCCCGGGTCACGTGACTCTGTAGCTGTGACACCCGGGCGGACGCGCTGATGTTCCGAGCGCTTTGCCGTCACGGAGGTGTCGACGGCGGCTCGTCGCCGTTGTTTTCGGGTCCTCGCCCGGTTCTCCTGCCAAGCCAGGAGGTTCCCAGCAGAGGAACCGGTTCTAGACGGTTCTAAAGGAGCAGGGTGAAGCGACAGAGCGCGTTCGAACCTGCTCGTCCCGCTCGGCGACCCGGCCGCTGGTAAAGGCTCAGCCCGCTCTTTTAATGAGTGATGCTCCAACAGGAAGTTCAGATGTCCAGTCTGTTGTTGAAGGCTAATGATCTGCACCAATGACAGATAAACAGGGAATCGGGGTGGGGGGGGGGCAGCAGATGTTCTGGTATCAGATCAGGCCCGGGCCCGATGGTCCGAAGCTCTGGACTCCTGCAGAGCTGCGCTGCGTGTTGGTCCGTGTTTAGTTTTCCAGTTTGTCGTTTGGTGCTAAGCTAACGGCTAGGTGTCGCCGGTGGCCCACGCTCGTCAGCGCTGCTAGCAGCTAGGCATGCTAATCCTGCTAATCTGATTAGCCGGGCAGCCTGCAGGATCTGTGCATGTGGCCGGTTCTTCTCATGCCGCTTCCTTGGATTTTCAATAAAGTTTTTTTTTTTATTCAAATGTGCATAGCGGGCGACGACGGTCGCACGATTCAGACGCTGAAACAAGCAAAGATCGTTTTTCTGTCACGTTACTGGATCCTGTCGTTACAACAGTCAAACACAGGAGTGTGTGTGTGTGTGTGTGTGTGACACCCCCACAGGTCTGAGCCTCCCCCCCCGTGTGTGTGTGTGTGTGTGTGTGTGTGGGGTGCTGCAGTAATCCCGGGGGTGTAATCTCATTAAGGTTAATGACTACGTTTGCTCGTCCTGTGGGTGCTGGTCGGTCGTCGTGGTGACGGGGACCCGGGCGAACAACCTGCTGTGTGTGTGTGTGTGTGTGTGTGTGTGTGTGTGTGTGTGTGTGTGTGTGTGTGTGTGTGTGTGTGTGTGTGTGTGAGAGAGTGTGTTCATAGAGATAAACATGGAGACGTTGTCGAGCTTTAAAATCGTCATCGTTTTCGAGTGGACGGGTCCAGATCTGGAGCTGGTTGCGGTTCTGGATCAGGTGGAGCCTGACAACAGCGGATTTGAACCGAAACTTTATTTAAACCTGAAGTTCTGACAGGCGAACGTGATGAGATCTGGCCGGGGTCTTTGGGGAGGGGTTCCGACCCGATGCTGGGTCTGGATGGGACGTCCTGGTTGAGAAACAGCAACAGAACCTGATGCTGCTCGACCCGGTCACACAGCTGGAGCAGGTGTTCACCTCTCACCCCCTGCAGATTATGGATCAGAGGGTCGGGTTTTTCCTTCTTCTGGCGGTGGGCCTCCTCTGCCTCAGCGTGGCGCCCGTCTGTCGGGCCCAGGACGTGGCGGACGACGACGTGGACGTGGAGGACGAGCTGGATCTGGGTCTGGCCGGAGCCGAGGAGGACGAGGAGCTGGACGGGGACGCCCAGGACGAGGCTCCGCCCGCTCCCGCGACTCCGCCCGTGCCCAAGGTGAGACGAGGCGATCGGGTCGGCTGCGGGTTCGGTGACGTTCTGACCCGGTACTGAAATCTGCGACCCGGTTCTCACTGTGTCCAGGTGACCTACAAGGCTCCAGAGCCCATGGGGGAACATTTCTTCGCCGAGTCTTTTGACCGGGGGACGCTTGACGGGTGAGCGCATGGAGAAGAACTTAATCTACTGATCATTCTCCTGATAAATCCATTGATCGCTCACCAGAGTGTGTGTGTGTGTGTGTGTGTGTGTGTCACAGCTGGGTCCTGTCCAACGCCAAGAAGGAAGACGCTGACGAAGAGATCGCCAAGTACGACGGTGAGTCCCGGTCACGGCCTCCTCACCTGATTTGATCCAGGTGTGACGTCACCTGATGATGATGATGATGATGATGATGATGATGATGCTGACAGGTAAATGGGCGGTGGAGGAGATGAAGGACAGCAAGCTGCCCGGAGATCAGGGTCTGGTCCTGAAGTCCAGAGCCAAACATCACGCCATCTCCGCCCAGATGCTGCGACCTTTCACCTTTGACACCAAACCCCTCATCATCCAGTAAGAACGCTCGCTCATACTGCAGTGCCGTGTGTACTGTGTGTACTGCGTGTACTGTGTGTACTGCGTGTACTGCGGTTCTGAGTCGCTGTGTGTGCGTTCAGGTACGAGGTGAACTTCCAGTCCGGCATCGACTGCGGCGGCGCCTACGTCAAACTGCTGACTCAGACTCCTGAGCTCAACCTGGTCAGTCTGACACACACACACACACACACACACACACACACACACACACACACTGTTACTGTTTGAGGTTGTGTTGACTCCTGTTGTGTTGTTGTTCCTGTGGCTCCTTCAGAATAAAAGTGTTGCTCGGGGTAAACGCTTTTATTGTGAAGCAGGAGGAGGAGGAGGAAGTGTCGGCTTTGTTCAGCTGTGTGTGTGTGTGTGTGTGTGTGTGTGTGTGTGTGTGTGTGTGTGTGTGTGTGTGTGTTCAGGACCAGTTCGTGGACAAGACTCCGTACACCATCATGTTCGGACCGGACAAATGCGGCGAGGATTACAAGCTGCACTTCATCTTCAGACACCAGAACCCAAAGACCGGCGAGTACGAAGAGAAACACGCCAAGAAGCCGGACGCCGACCTGAGGACTTACTACACGGACAAGAAGACGCACCTGTACACGCTGGGTGAGACGCACACACACACACACACACCTGTGCAGCTGAGACGGTCGCACAAACAGGTGTGTAACCGCCCTGTGCCCCGCCCCCCCCCAGTGGTGAACCCTGACAACACCTTCGAGGTGCTGGTGGATCAGACGGTGGTGAACAGCGGCAGCCTGCTGACGGACATGACCCCCCCCGTCAACCCCCCCGCCGAGATCGAGGACCCGGACGACCACAAACCCGAGGACTGGGACGAGAGACCCAAGATCCAGGACCCGGACGCCGTGAAGCCCGAGGACTGGTGCGTACAGACGGAGCGGGCGCTTTGTTTGTACGCGTGTGTTTACGTGTTGTGTTTACGTATGTATGTGTGTGTGTGTGTGTGTGTGTGTGTGTGTGTGACCGCAGGGACGAGGACGCCCCCGCTCAGATTCCCGATGAGGACGCGGTGAAACCGGACGGCTGGTTGGACGACGAGCCCGAGTACATCGGCGACCCGGACGCCATCAAACCTGAAGACTGGTGTACTGGTGCGTAACCCCACACACACACACACACACACACACACACCGTCCTCCCGACCCGTCCCGTTGACCGTCCCTCCGCGTTTCCCCGTCCCCCCTCAGGGACGAGGACATGGACGGCGAGTGGGAGGCCCCTCAGATCCCGAACCCGGCCTGCGAGACGGCCCCCGGCTGCGGCGCGTGGAAACGTCCCACGATCGACAACCCGAGCTACAAGGGCAAGTGGAAGCCCCCGATGATCGACAACCCCAACTACCAGGTGAGCCCGTCGACCCGCCCGCGCCCCGGGGCCCGCGGCGCCGGACTCGCTCCCTCACCTCGGACTCCGCTGTCCTCAGGGCGTCTGGAAGCCGAGGAAGATCCCCAACCCGGCGTTCTTCGAGGACCTGCACCCGTTCAGGATGAGCCCGTTCAGCGCCGTGGGCCTGGAGCTCTGGTCCATGACCTCCGACATCTTCTTCGACAACTTCTTCATCACCAACGAGCGCAACACCGCCGAGCGCTGGGCCGCCGACGGCTGGGGGCTGAAGAAGGCGGCGGAGGGCGCCGCTGAGGTGGGTCCGGGCGGTACCGCGGAGGGGGGAGGGGCAGGAAGTGGGGGGGTGAAAGTGCGCGGTTCCTGTTTGTGTTGCGATGCGTGATGATGTAATCCTCAGGGGGAAGCGGCGTCTCTCCGAGCGAGACACAAATAGATGTTGACACGAGTCCGAACCCCCCGGGGACGTTTGTTTTCACCGACGCGTTCGGGGACGCTCCGGTCACCGTGACGACGTGTGTGTGTGTGCGCGCTTTGTCGAGACGTTTTGTGAACACGGTTCTGTCGGTGTCGCTGCAGCCCGGTCTGGCCACTCAGATGCTGAACGCGGCGGAGGAGCGTCCCTGGCTCTGGGTCGTCTACGTCCTCACCGTGGCGTTACCGCTCGTCCTCATCGTCGTCTTCTGCTGCACCGGCAAGGTAACGCACACACACACACACACACACACACACACACACACACACACACTGCGGTGTCTTTGTCGTGCTGAGCTGCAGGTTTTTTTTTTGTCGCTCGGGGAGAACGAGCTGAACCGACCTGTTTTTTTCTGTTTGCTCTGCAGAAGAAGAGCGCGGCGACACCGGCCGAGTACAAGAAGACGGACGAGCCCCAGCCCGACGTGAAGGAGGAGGAGGAGGAGGAGGAGCAGCAGCAGCAGCAGCAGCAGCAGCAGCAGGAGGAGGAGGAGGAGGAGAAGGCCGAGGAGGCGGAGAAGAAAGCTCCAGGTTGGTGCGACTTTCGGGGAAACTTTTTTTTAATCGTCCGCTTCCTTTCGAGTCGCTCTGACCCGTCAAACCTCTGCTCGCAGCCGCGGGAGAGAAGAGCGACGGAGAGGAGGCCCCCGCGGAGAAGGAGGAGGAGGAGGAAGAGGAGGAGGAAGCGGAGAGGGAAGAAGACAAGGAGGGCACAGCGGATGAGGTGAGGAGACGGCGAGGTTTCGCCGCGTGTTCGCTGCAGTTTGTTTCAAAGTCGAACTGACCGTTTCCTCCGCAGAAGCTGGAGGAGGACGTCCTGCGGCGATCTCCCAGGAACAGGAAGGTCAGGAGAGACTGATATCTCCCAATCCAAAGCCCTGACCTCAACACCCCCCTCCCCCCCTCCCTCCTCCTCCTCCCCCTCGCTCCGAGGCGATGAAGCCTAATTGGATCCCGTGGAAGCAGCGAATGCCGACAGGAAACGAATCGGATGCCTGGCGACGACGACGACGATGAAAACGACTATGATTCCAGTACGAACAGGGACTGAGTTAGTGAGATTAAAGGAGATTAACTGAGATTAACTAAAAACTTCCTGCATCATTCCTACAACGACACACGAGCAGATTGAGCCCACGACACCGACGTCTCCTGTCCCGTTCGCCGAACCGGCGCCTTGAGCTCCCGACGACCGGGAGGTCAACCAACCACGACTCATCAAAGTGGGCTTCTCCGTAATCTGCACGCAGTCAGATTAACCGACAGTTGGCTACCAACATCCTGTCTGGGCTACTAACAGGCTGCTGTTTGAGGCCGCTAGCATTTAGCATTATCCTGCGGTTTTGTTAGGTAGCTAATCACTAACCTCCGTCAGATCGACCAGGGAACATGTTGGGCTAACCATCCAGCTAACCAAACAAACAAGTATTTGCTAACTAGCCTGCAGAACTTTAGCCAGCTAGCCACTGTCTCATCTATCAGGCTAGCCGTTAGCTCGTTAGCCGCGCACAGATCCGCCCGCTAAAAGTTTTGGATTTCAGCCAACCGGCAGTCAGGATCGTCCGACACCTGGTCGGGCAGGTAACCTTCTGAAGTATCGCTAATTAGCTCGAGAGCTACTTGTGCTACGGCTTATAGTTGCCGACCATCGTCCCACCTGGTCTACAAGTTGCTAATCCGCCCGACAACAGGATGCTAACACGTCCACAAGTAATGTAAGTGATTTAGCCGCAGCTGTCTCCTGTGACTGTGTAACTTTAGCCTGCTAGCATCCTCGATTAGCCGCACGCGCTAATGTTTCAGGAAGTGGAACGAGAACACTCCAGCTGACGTGAACTACTTCTTCCCGTTTCTTCCGCTCATGTTCTTGTGTGTTTTTTTTTTTTTTTTTACAGATGTTAGCTGATGTTCTGTCTTTTTTTAATTTTTAATGTGTGTGTGTGTATGTGTCAATGTCCTGGTGGCAGCGGAGAAGGTCAGAGGTCAGGAGGGGGTCAAATACCTTCTGTGGCGTGGATTCAGCTGTCGAGGACAAACGCAGGTGTCGGGTGACAACGGCGTCGCGGACGCGACTCGTCGGACCGGTTCTCGCTCGTTGCCGGTCGGTTGCCGGCGGCTGCAGGCTTCTCATTGGTCCGTGAGTCTGGCGTGGACGCAGAGTCGTCGTCCAGCGTCGGGTCGGCAGGCGGGCAGTCGCGCGGTCCCTCTTTCGTCAACCCCACATGAAAAGAAAAAGGCACTAAAGGGGGAAAAAAAAAACTCAGGCGCTTAACCTCGCACCTGTCCACCTGCCGCCGAAGTTCGTTCGCCGGAAATTTAGGTTTCTGAACTCAAGGTCCGCTGCTCGCTTTCAGCTTTCGACCGCTCCTCGTTGAAGTTCGCTTGGCTGTTATCACGTGACCTTGGGGTCAGAAGGTCATCAGGTCACCTGACGTCGACCGGGCGAACTTTGAGTTTGAAAGCTCTAAGAGTAAGGTGGATCTTGAGTTGAGAAGTTGCGGCTGTCCTCGTTAAACACGCCGATTCTCACCGACTAATTTGCGGTCGTTGGAATCGATCCTGGACTTTGACCCGGTCCTCTGTGGGCGGGGCCGCGGCGCCGGGCTGAGGCGTGGCCCCCGGTCCCGCCCAACACAACTCCTCGACCTCCTGACCTTTCCCCCGGCTCCCGACATTTACGATCTTGAACTTTTCCTGTAAGAAACAAAAAAAAAAAAAAAAATGGGTTCAGAACCGAAAACCGTGAAAGAAGAAGAGACGGTCGCGCTCAGTCGGACGGAGCGAGAGCGCCGCGGCGTCGAACCTAAACCCGGTTTGTTTCGTCTCCACAAGGTGACTGTCCACACGTCTGTCTCATGCCGAAGGCGCTCTTCCTGTTTTCTCGTGGAGTCAGCTGGGGATTGGCCGGCTGACCGGTAACGTGACCTGTATTTAATTTCCCCTCCTCCTCTTCTTCGGCTGAAGACGAGCGGCAGCGGTTACCTTTTGGGCTGGAAACTGCTTGTAGTTTTTGTTTGTTTGTTTCCTCTGCTGTAAATCCAGAGCCTGTGGGTTTTCGGAGGTGTCACCTCCTCCTCCTCCTCCTCCTCCGGCGGCGGCGTCACATTCCCATCTCCTGTTTCAGCCACGCTCTTCATCGTCTCTCCCTTTTAGCCTCCGACTCTGTTTCCTGCGGCGGCGTCTGGCCGACGCTGCCCATAGCTAACAGACTGTAGACTGAACACTGTATCTGCTGGTGAGACTTTCACGTGACTCTGCAACTATTAACTTTTTGTTTCGTTGACTTTTGTGTTGAACTAATTTGGTCGGCCCGGCCCGTTTTGAAGATGTGCACGCTGTGTAGAGAGGCGGACGCGCCACAGGAAGGTCCAGCGTTGAGTAGAAGTTCTGTGATGGCGGCGCCTGATGTGCGTGGACGTGCGGTCGACATTTGTTTTGATGAATAAAATGGCCAAATGGAAACTGAACCAGAAAAGGCGTCCATCGTTTCTATCTCTCGTCCGACCGACTCATTTATTTTTATTTTCCAGAACAGATCTGTTTTGTTCATTCACGACGTTCAGCACAAGTTGTTCCTGATGCTCGACGTCGGATGTTTGGCCCAAACTTGAATGAAGAACATCATGTTGTCTGATGAAAAACAGGTCCAGAGTGGAGCCTGAAGTGAAGACGAGTTTAACCCCAAATCAAAGACGACACCGCTGGCTCCAGAAACAGACCCATGTGTTTGATTTCTGAAGAGTTATTCTGGATAAATGATTATTTATATGGTGTTTCCTCTATGGTAGATTTTATGTGTACAGCACTTTGAGTTAAAATGGTTTTGGGCCCCTGGGCTGCTTTACCCAGCTGGTAATCCACCTTAGATAAACCCACTTAGAGAAAAAAAAATGTTCCTTTTATAGCTGCAGAACTTCCCTAACAAACACAGGGTTTATAAGTTTTCATTAGTATCAGTCTGACACATTAATAGACGCCAGGACACGCAAAGGTACATCGCAAAAAATGAGCTCCGGACAGTTGAATTCGGCAGATTTAAATGTCAGAAACAAATAAAGGCTTAAAGCAAACACAAGAAACGAAACTTATCCGGTGACTCGCGGAATCCATGGCGACGCTTTGTGTATAAGTTGACATCTGTTTATATAAGTCAAAACTTTTTTTAATTTTGCACGAAACGCTTTCCAGGAAAATATTGTGTTGATATTTAAAGTTATTTGAAATTAGAATTATAAATTTGGCTACTGGTATGACTTTGGGTGGGTTACGGGCTCCGATTGGGCCATTTTTGCCTGTCAACGCTGCAGCCGCTCTCCATTGGCTTCCGCAGCTGTCAATCATTGGCGAGGCGGGCGCAGGGACATTCCTCTCGTCGCTGATGGAAAAAAAAGAGAAAGTTCGCAAGATGGCGGCGTGGACCTGCTCGTCCGCTGGAAAACAATAGAAGCAGCACAGAGGGACAGAGTTAGCCCCGCTTCTGACTTGCGACCCTCCGCTTCAGAGCCTCACACGTCCCGACTCGGGCTCGACCGCGGCGAGGGTTATCCGCGCCGGCACCTCGGGAGAAACAGATTTTAAGGCACGATGCTTTATTTAAATGTTTCGCGCTAGCCACTTAGCTAGCCAGCTTGCTAGTCGAGCTATCGTTACCCAAAACATAGCGTTAGCGGCTAGCGGCTAACGGCTACACGGAGGCGGAGGATCAGCTGTTAGACAGATGCTGTAGGAAGAGCGGACAGCTACACTTTCACAGTAAGTGAATTTAAAACGTAACTAAGCCCTAATTGTCTGGAAGGCGCTGTGGTTTGTCTCCCCGTGTGTGAAAGTGCGGCGTTTAAAAGAAGGGAGGGAGCCGGAACAATGGGTTTATTAGCGGATTCGTCGCTGCCAAGTTTTGTGAAGAGACGCTAGCGAGCTAGCTCCTGCTGGCTACCTCCCCGAGCTAACTCCGGACACTCGGGCAAAAATAAAGTTTCGGACAAGTTGCGGAGCCGTTGCGATGCTCCCGCGGACTCCCACTTCGCCATTTAACAAACGCGCGGCGGTGAAGCCAGCGGCCGGTGCCAGCTAGCTCCGAACCAGCCGGGTTCTGGGCGCAGTTCGGGTGTTTTTTGGGTTTTTTTTTTTTTTTTACGGCTGAATTTTCGACGCTCCAACTTTGATTCGCGGAGTGGAGGAATGCGCTAACTTCACGTAGCCGCGACGCGAGTGCGTTTGATGGCGAGGCGGCGGCGGCGCTCTCCCACCGACGCACATTTGAATGAGTTAACGCGCTCGCACGTCAGGCATCCGGCCGCGGTTTGTTTTCACGGCGCGGGGATAAATCCACGAGAGGTGTGTGTTTGATTTGGGTTGTGGTGGTGGCGGCGGCGGCGGTGGGTGGTGGTGGTGGTGGTGGGGGGGGGGAGGGGGTTAAAGTCGGGCGGAATGCGGCTCCGTAGCAGGACTCCGGTCGCTCCGTTTCACACCGAGAGTTAAGCGCGCCGGTGCACCGTAAGCGAGCTACGCGCCCCGGGGGTCGGAGCGAGTTTGGGTCGGGAGGCTGGACGGTGTCGCACCGGAGAAGCTCCCCCCGCCCCCCCCCAACACACGGCAGCGAGTGCCGCTGTGACTGAAGGCCATTAGCGAGACAAAGGTCGCCTCCATGGAGCCGGAGTCTTTGTAAAGGGCGAGGGGGGGTACACAGACGCCGGGAGTGACAAGAAAGGGCCACATTCAGCATTTTATGGACGCGGCCCTGAGCCGGGAGTTTACTGCGAGTCCGTGTTGATGATGGCGGATTTTGTTACACCGCGACACAGCGCGGTGATGGAGCGGCTCCGCCGGAGGATCGAGCTCTTCCGGCAGCATCACAACAGCTGCGAGAGCCGCTACGAGAGCGCGACGCTGGAGCGGCTGGAGCTGGAGCGGCAGCAGACCTTCGCCCTGCACCAGCGCTGCCTGCAGGCCAAGGCCAAGCGCTCCAACAAGCACCGGGCGCCCCCGAGCAGCGGCGGCGGCGGCGGCGACCAGGCCGGCCAGAGGGCGCCGGGCGGCGGAGGAGGAGGAGGAGGAGGCGGCGGCGGCGCGGCGCGGAGCTCGGGGAGAGCGGAGCCGCGGCGGCGGAGCAGAGCCGGAACAGCACGCTGATCGCGGTGAGTGACTGACAGCGTTTGGGGGGGGCGTCTGCACAGGTGAGGGGGGCAAAGGAGCCTGCAGAGAAATGATGGGGTCACCAACAGAACCGGTGTGTGTGTGTGTGTGTGTGTGTGTGTGTGTGTGTGTGTGTATTTACCATCCACCACCATCTCTGTCTGACCGTGTACACACATCGCTCTGGCCGGTGTTCACTCCACGCCGTGTTCTGATTGGCTGGTTGGTTCTGAAGGTGTGAGTCGTTAGCGGCAGTGACACTGAGAGTGAGCACGTGTCAGACAGACCCTGTGTGTGTGTGTGTGTGTGTGTGTGTGTGTGTCGCTGACAGACAGAGGAAGTGTTGTTTGTGTGGCCGCACTCTGGTCACATGATCGCAGGCGGCGGGGTTAGACGCCAGCCGAGAGAGGTCCGACTCCTTCATCCCGCCCGCGAGCGAGACGTCAAATCTCGACTCGTGACCTTTGACCTCTGACCCCCAAACACCCCGTTCGCCGGACTCTGGTGCTGAAACAGCCGATTTCTATGTATATATGTTATACAGTAATACTCTGACGTCCCAGTATTTCAAATAGTACTTGTGTGCAGTAGTGTACAGAGTGTGTGCGGCTCACACAGACGACAGGTGTGTGTTACCTGAAACACAGGAGTGGAATGTAGAAGAGTCCAAAGTCCACCTGATAGCCGAGCGTCTGCGGGTTTATCAGGTGTGAGACCGGCCCGGCCCGGCCTGGCCCGGCGGAGCGCAGACAGAACAATCACAGCGTTTAGATTTGACTTTTTGTCTTTGTGTGTTTATTGACGCACAAACCGCAGGGTCCGGTCTCCGAGTGTCGGCCGGGCGGGAGGCGGGCTCAGGCACACCAGAACCAGACAGAAACTCGCCGTGATGTGGTTCATGCGGTCCGGTTTCTGCGCTGAGCAGAGAGAGAGACCCAAACGGACCTGTGTGGAGGTTCTTCAGGATGTTCTGTCTGTGAAGACGGGCTCCTGCTGGTTCTGTTTCCAGGATGCAGCAGTGTGAGTGTAGATGTTCGGGCACGTTAAGAGGTTCTGGTTCTACTGAGGAGGCCTGGGTTCTGTACGGAAGTCCTGATGGTCACCCAGGAGGTTCTAAGAGGTTCTGGTGGCCGTCGGTGGTGTTCTCGCGGTTCTTTAGGAGAATCTGTGGGTTCTGGTGGTAAACAGAACCGCTCCGTGTCGACCCGTCCAGCAGACCGACAGGATCCTGCTGTGTGTGTGTGTGTGTGTGTGTGTGTGTGATGTCAGCAGATGGTTCTGGGTGCCGGGACAAACACTGACTGGAGTCCTGAGCGGTGACTCAGTGTGAACAGAACCCCCCCCCTGTCACACACACACACACACACACACACACACACACCGCCCCCTCACAGCTGACTCATCACTGCTCAGGGAAAACACCCGCCGCCTCGCCGTGAGGGGGCGGGGCCAGATCAACCCCTGCGCTGCTTTGATTGGCCTCCGTCGGCAGCCGTTACCACGGCCCGGCTAATGCGTCCGGTTCTGGATGAGTCAGCGGTCGGACCAGAACCAGAACCAGTTGTAGTGTTGGTCACAGTACTCGTGAGTCAGGTAGTACCTGCGGTCTGAGTATCTGTTAACGCAGTAGAAGTACGAGTATGACTCACAGTGGTACTTGCAGCAGAGTGAGTTGCAGTAAACTTGTAGTAGTTGTAGTTTCAGATGAGGACTCAAATACCCAGAATCCTCTGGTGTTGTTGGTCATGAAGCCTTGTGGCTGTGTGCAGGGGACAGCCGTCACCATGGTAACCAGGGGGCGGAGTCAGACCAGTATTTCAGGTTTGAGTTCAGTGAGTCACCGGGACACCCCCCCCCAATCTGTCCTTCCACACCAGACCATGAAGAAGAGTTCATTCATATAATCTGTAATCTGTAATCTGTCAGCAGGGACACGGGGAAACATCACGTTGGAGAAGCCGCAGTACTACAGTGTACAAATACTCCCACGTTGAAGGATAAATACACAACGTGAGCACCAGACTTTACACGCCCGTTGATTGATTTGAACAGATGTGACATCATCGATCGGGTTTTGTATTGACGACCGAAAACTTAGTGTCGCAGATGTCACGCGCTTCAGAACCCGATCAGAACCCGAGTGTCCAGGACGTCACCTGATCATTGATCATTTCTAATCGACGTGATCGATCGGCTCTGTGTGTGTGTGTTTCCACCTGGAAACCGCAGGTGTCGGGTGCGTTTGATAACGGCGCGGCCATGTGAGGATCAGCTGACGGGGGGGGTCTGCTGACTCTGTGGGCTCTTTGTTGTCGCCTTATGTAACACGGCCCCCGGCCGCTGCTATTAACGGTGCCGCCCCCCCCCAGCTCCGTCCGCTCAGCAGCAGCGCCCCCCGCTGACCGAGCGCCCCCCCTGCACGTCCCGAAACGAACCGATTTATATCGACTCGAAAAACACGCGAGTCGGGTTCAGACGCCACGGTTCTGTTTCGGCCCGCCCGTAAAGTTCTGTCCGGTTCCGTGTGTGTGTGTGTGTCCGCAGCTGCAGGAGACGGTGAAGAGGAAGCTGGAGAGCGCCGGCTCGCCGCTGGGCCGCGACCCGGTCAACGGCTTCGGCGACGGCTTCCCCCCCAGCAAGAAGGCGTGTCTGGACAACGGCGCCGCCAACGGCTCGCCGCTGGACTCCAAGCTGGGCATCGGCGACGCCCTGAGCGCCAACGGGACCCAGGCGGAGGGGTGGCGGACGGCGGCGGCGGCGGCGGCGAGCCCGGCTCGGACTTCCACCGCAAGGAGATGAAGCAGGAGCCGGACGACATCCTGCCCATCATGCCGCCGTCGGGGGGGGGCAACAACAGCCTGTTCCCCGACCTGAACCTGAACGAGCAGGAGTGGACGGAGCTGATGGAGGAGCTCAACTGCTCCGTGGCCTACGAGGACATCCAGGACATCCTCAACGACGGCTTCGAGGACCGCAAGGACCCGCTGGAGCTGCCGGGGGCGGGGGCGGGGCCGGCGGGCGGGGGCCAGTCCGCCCAGGGCCTGCTCCCCCCGGACCTCGCCAGCGTGAAGGCGGAGTTCTCCCCGGCCTCGGCGGCGTTCGAGCAGGACTCCCGCACGGGCTCCCCCCACGTGCGCTGCGCCTCCTCGGGGCCCCCTCACCCCACCAGCTCCCCCGTCGCCTCCTCCTCCGCCTCCTCCCCCGCCCTGCCCCCGTCCCAGCCGGCCCCCCCGCCCCCCCGCCAGCTCCAGCCGCCCCCCGGCCACCTCCTGCCCCCGGGGCCCCCGGGGCCCAAGGACCTGTCCCCCGCCCAGCAGCTGCAGCAGCTGGCCGCCCAGCAGCAGCGGGCGCAGCACCTGCACGGCCAGATGCAGCACAAGCCGCCGCCGCCGCAGCCGGGGGCCAAGTTCCACAGCCAGGGGCCCCACGCGCACCCCCCGCCCTGGCCCCAGATGGCCCCCGCCTCCCAGAGCCCGCTGGGGGGCGCGTTCGGCATGGACAAGCCGGCCAGCCCCTCCCTGTACCCGCAGGACTTCAACCCCGGCGCCCAGAAGCAGCTGCTGATGCCCGCTCAGCCCAACAAGGGCTCCCCGAAGGCGGGGGCCGGCGGCTACATGCCGGGGCCCGGGGCCCACCCCGCCATGCTGGGCCACCCGACCCCCAGGGGCCCCGCTGGGCCACCCGCCGGCCCCGGGGGCCCCGGCGGCGGCCGCCAGGCTGAACTACAGCAACACCAAACCCCTGTCGCACTTCGAGGCGGGGCCCGGGCCCCTGCGGCCCCCCAACGCCCAGAACCAGAACAAGGCGGCGCTGCTGACGCTGCTCAGGCAGCAGCAGCAGATCAAGCACAAGAACAGCATGAACTTCAGGCAGCATTTACCGCACGCGCAGGTGAGCGACGCACAAACACGCACAAAGAGCTGCTCACACACTGACGCTGACGGCACAGCTTCAGCGATAAAGCACGACCCGGTTCTGCCGTGTGTGTGTGTGTGTGTTCTGGTTCTGCTTTCATAACCGGGCCGGCAGCGCATTCCTGTAACACACACACACACACACACAGTTTGAAAAAAACCTGCTCCACTTCACAAAGCTGAGGGAAACTGTGTGTGTGTGTGTGTGTGTGTGTGTGTGTGTGTGTGTGTGTGTGTGTGTGTGTGTGTGTGTGTGTGTGTGTGTGTGTGTGTGTGTGTGTGTGTGTGTGTGTGTCAAGCAGCTGGTTGCTAAGGCTCACACAGAGGGGGGGTTGGGGGGGTTGATGACAAAGCAGCCTTTCATGTATTTAAATATAGCCCCCCCCATGTTTTTCCTCTGGCCACTTCCTGCTCTGACATCACTACTGTCGAAACTTTTTTTGTGTTGCCCCTGCCCACACAAACACACACACACACACACACACCTGGCCTCACCTGGTCTTTATCTCCCTCTGTCCCAGGACCAGAACAACTACCCGGCTCCGCCGCACGGCCCCGGCCCGGCCAACGCCATGGCGTCCGCGCCGGGCAACAACGGCATGGCGGCCCAGCAGGCGGGTAACCACGGCAACGCGGCGTACCTGAGCAGCCAGGTGGCTGCGGCGGTGCTGAAGCAGCAGCAGCAGCAGCAGCAGCAGCAGCAGCAGATCCTGGAGCAGCAGAAGCAGCAGCAGCAGCAGCAGTACCTGCAGCGGCAGCAGCTCATGGCCGAACAGGTGAGTCTCGCCTACGGGCCAGCAGAGGGCGCAGTACCTCAGCTCAGAACCACCTCCGATCCCGATCCGCCGACCCGGCGTGAACCCGAGTCCTCGGCGGCGCCGCGTCTCCGCTTTGAGGTTTGTAATTCGATTTCGTAATCGCGTTAACGTCTGCGCAGGAGAAGCAGCGGCAGCAGGACCAGCAGCTGCAGAGACGCCTGACCCGACCCCCGCCGCAGTACCAGGACCAGCCGGGACAGCCGGCCAATCAGAACCCGTTCCCGCAGCAGGCGGTCAGCCAGTTTACAGGTGAGACACACACACACACACGCAAAAACAAACGCACAAATATAAATGTGTGATGTCGTTCGTTTAAAGAAAAACTTCCGTTTCCTCTCAGCTTCCTCTCAACCAATGGGCAGCGTCGGCTCCATGGGGGGCCCCGCCCCCGGCTCCCAGCGAATGTTCTCCCAGAACCAGGGCATGATGGGCATGAGCATGGGTCAGGGCGGGGGGCCGGCGGGCGGCGTGGCCCCGCCCCCGGCGGCCGGCCAGGGCGACATCGGCCTGCAGCCCTGCGGGGGCGGAGGGGGCGGGGCCGGCGTGGACGTCCAGCAGGTGCTCTACAACAACATGAACCTGCACCCGTCCCACCAGGCCCAGCCGGGCCTGCAGCGCCAGCCGCTGGGCCCCATGAGCGCCCCCTACAGGCAGAGCCTGCTGGCCCAGCAGCACCTGAAGGCGCAGCCCAACGCCGCCATGTTGAAGCAGCAGCAGCAGCAGCAGCAGCTCGCCGCCGCAGCCGCCGCCCGCGTGCCGGGCTCCATGCAGAGCGGCATGGCGGCCAGTCTGCCCGGCGCCATGCCCGGGGGGCATCCAGGGCCCGCAGGGCGCCGCCTGGCAGCAGCAGCTCGCCGGCCAGCCCCCCAACGCCTTCGGCAACGCCCCCAACGCCTTCCACATGCAGCAGCCGCGCATTCCCAAGATGCCGCCGGGCGCCGCGCCCTTCGGCGCCAACCCCGGGGGCCGGCCGATGGGCGGCCTGAACCCCGGGCAGCAGATGATGCAGACCAGCATGGCCGCCGCCCAGCAGAGGGCGCCGCCCAACCCGCAGAGCCTGGGCCAGCCCATGGCCAATCAGCAGGCGGCTCAGCAGCAGCAGCAGCAGCAGCAGCAGCAGCAGCAGGCCAATCAGAACCAGGCCGTCCTCCCCGACCTGGCGGCGTTCGGGCAGGGCGGCGGCCGGCAGGGACTGCAGTGCAACCAGGGCTACCAGGTGAGCAGGGCGGCCAATCAGCAGCAGCAGCAGGTGTCGTTCGGCTACAACGTGGCGTCGGGAAGCTTCGCCGCCGAGAGCGAGCTGGTGGACTCGCTGCTGAAGGGCCAGAGCCCGCAGGAGTGGATGGCCGACCTGGACGAGCTGCTCGCCAGCCACCACTAGTCTCACCTGCGGCGCCCGGACCCGGGGGGCGGGGCCCGCCGCCAGGAGAGGAGAGAACGGTTCTCCGGCCCGAGTCCCCGACGTTCCGGTCGGGTCCGTCGGCTCAGGGCGCGGGCGGACGCCGGGTTCCGTTCAGAACAATCCCGTATTTTAACGGCGAGTCGCTCTTCGCAGAACCGCACGCCTGGTAGAACAGGATCCGGTCGGTTCTGCACAGGTCGGATCCGTCGAGTTCTGCCGGTTCTGTTCCGTGTGTTTCGGTGACTGGAGACTGAGGCTACTACTGAACCACTGTACCGTCCTCCACAGCGCCACCCAGAGGCACGACACACACACACACACACACACTCTCACACACACACACACACACTCTCACACACACACTCTCTCTCACACACACACACACACACACACGGTTGATTTTCATACTGTAGGGAAACGAGCGGCCGCACGCTGCTGGGAAAACCCGGCTCGTATTTAAATACGACCCGCTGCCATGCAAAGTGAACCGGGCCCGGTTCTCCAGCCCGCAGAACTGCGGTCAGGAGTCGGCGGAACGTCCTCAGTACTTCTCAGTACTACTCAGTACTACTCTTCCTCAAGTACTGAGGCTGAATATTGTCAGTCCACGTGAATTGAGGCAGCGTTAAGTTGAATTCGGGTCCGGGTGTTCTGTTCTGGTCGGGTTCGGGGCTCCGCGTTCCTCCCGGGCCGCGGACCCGTCCAGAACCAGCGCTTGCCCGGGCGCGCTCTGCCTGAGAGTCTCGTTTCGGGGGCAAAGGTTAAAACCCATAAACCCGGCGTGACGCCGATCAGAACAGTTCTCCAGAGTCGAATCAGAAATGGACCCGACGGGTTCCGGGTTCCGCTCAGACCGCCGCCGTTCCACCTGCATCTTTTCTCACCTGTAACTCTGTCGCGTCGGGACCGGGTCGTGGACCTGGAACCGGGTCGTTCTATCTACTGTACTGTTGTTGTTTTGTTTTTTTGTGTATTTCGTTTGTGGTGTTGTGGGAGGAGTTCTGGTTTGGCGTCTCGGCCCGGGTTCTTGTGGGTCTGCGCGTTCTGTGTAAATGTATAAATATATTTTTTGTATGTAAGCCTTTCCTAATGATCTGGAGAAGATAGAAGTTATTTTTATATATTTGCTGCGGATGTTTTGTAAGTATTTTATACTTTTGATATGGTTCTCTGTAAAACAAGAGTATTATGTAAATATAGTTCTTTAGAAACACGCCTCTTCCTGTGTGCGTTTCTCTCGCGTCCTGCCATTGGCCGCCGCCGTGTCCAGGCCCCGCCCCCCTCCCCTCCCCCGGGGCTGGGCGCTCGTTTTCCCCGCGGCGTCGCCTCGCTCCCACTCTGCAGAGATGATGGAGGAGACGGTCGCCCTCGCCGCCGTGACCGTGCTCGGCGTCCTGGAGCAAGGTAGGAAAGGAGCATGCTGGGAAATATTCACTGCAGTACTCCTGCTACTTCTCAGTTCTCATTTACTACATACTTTACACGCTCAGTATTTAACGAAGGAAACGACTTCCTGGAAGTTTTCATGTAGAGACGGTTAAACAACCCGGGGGGGGTCGGGGTGGGGGGGGTCACGGGTCCGATTCGGCGGTTCAGTTCTGCACGGGTCCGGGTCACGCTCCTGCAGTCGCCATGACGACCGCATGCTCCCGAGGAGACGGAGCTCGTCTTAATTAGCACCAAAGTGAATAGTTGGTGCGAGAAACGGCGTTCAGCTTTTGTTTTCTGTGCACGGGCGAGCGAGTGAGTGAGTGAGTGAGTGAGTGAATGAGTGGTGAGTGAATGAGTGAGTGAGCGAGGTGATTATTGATGAGTCGCTCCTCACCTGCACAAACACACCTGATGTTTGTTTGTTTGTTTGTTTGTTTGTCATAAATGCAAAGTTGCTTCAGCCGAGAAACAGGAAGACACAAACACCACACGTACTGTTCCACCCACATTTGCATTTGTGTGTGTGTGTGTGTGTGTGTGTGTGTGTGTGTGTGTGTGCGCGTGTCTGTGTGTGTGTGTGTGTGTGTGTGTGTGCGCGTGTGCGCAGCTTATTTCTCTCTCCAGGTGATCTACACCCGGAGGAAGTACGCCGTGTCTCCACCCGCCACGACCGGACCCCCGGAGTTTGAGAGAGTCTTCAGAGCCCAGTCAGTGTCACCCCCCCCCATCATGACATCATCGATCTGATGAGGTCATTAGACAGGGTCAGGTCTGACGCTCTTATTGTGAAAAGGCTGCACTGACCCCAGGTCTGTTCCTGTGTCCAGAGCCAACTGTTCCGAGTACTTCCCCATCTTCGTCGCCGTCCTGTGGACCGCTGGAGTCTTCTTCAGCCAAGGTGAGCAAAACGAACGCCACCGGAGATGCGGGGGACGGTCAGAGCTCACGTCCAGCGTCATACGTGTGTGTGTGTGTGTGTGTGTGTGTTGCAGGTCTGTCCTCTGTGTGTGGGTTGCTGTATTTATACGGACGCCTGCGTTACTTTCATGGATATTCACAGTCGGCTCAGGGACGGTAAGACACACCTGTCCACCTGTCTGTCCACCTGTCCGTCCACCTGTCCGTCCACCTGTCCACCTGTCCGTCCACCTGACGGCGTCTGCGGGACGGACAGGAAGACGTCACCCGTGTCCCGTCTCTGTCTTCCAGTCTGGCCCCGCTCTACTTCAGCGCTCAGGTTCTGTGGGTTCTGATCGGGTTCTCGTCCCTCGGCGTCGTCCTCACGTTCTGCCGGGTCCACCTGAGCGTGGACCTCCTGTCGGAGGTCGGCGCCGCCCTCGGCCTGTTCTGAAGGAGGTCGAAGGTCAACCTGAACCGGGGAAGTCCACCTGAATAAATTCACTTGTCATGTGATCATCATGTACCTGGAGACAGGTCATCAATAAACTGATCTTTGATAAGATTGAAAACCATCAGAGGAACCCGTTTGTTTTGATGTGGTTGTGTTAATAAAGTTTGACCAGTGGGGGGCGCCACCGCACCACCTGACAACAGAATCATGTGACCACGACCTGCCGCGATCAATAATCAATAACGACGTCGCGCTCGGTCACCAGGTTCAGAGCGACGTCACAAATACGTGAAAGTTCCCTGAGCTTGACCTCAGAGGAAGTGATGTCATAACCCCTGCAGGTGAGGTCCAGGTGAGGTCACGTGAGGTCGTGGCGTGTCTTGTTTTTCATCTGTATTATCTCAAACCCTCCAGCTGATGAGTCGATCAATCTGATTGATTGTTTCTGTTTTTTAAACCTTTGAACCCGTGATCGCAGTGTGTGTGTGTGTGTGTGTGTGTGTGTGTGTGTGTGTGTGTGTGTGTGTGTGTGTGTGTGTGTGTGTGTGTGTGGATGGATCAGCTGACCTGCAGCCTGAGGGGCGCTGAGCTCAGTCATGTGACCCGACCAACAGACTGTTTTCTGTTTGTTAGGCCTCTGGGCTCAGGTGTGACCAGGTGTGACCAGGTGTGTGCACCGTGACATCACTGTGTGTGTGTGTAGCGTCTGACCTGCTCCTGCAGGTCCTGCAGATCTCCTCGACCCGGTCCACGACAGGAGAACTGACTGGTCTCCCCTGACTCACCTGTGGAACACCTGGGACCTGCAGCCAATCAGCTCCTGAGTTTCACCACAGGTGAGAAACTCCTCACTCACCGCGTTGATCCTGAACGTCTCGTGCTTTATTTAACTGGGTCACGGTTCTGTTTGGACCCACACCGGATTACACACACACACACACACACGTGTTCGTATCAGATCCTGCTGATCTGAGATCAGCTCCACAACGAACTGCAGACTATTTACAGAGCAGCTCAGTGTGTTTATATTAAGAACAGACACACACACACACACACACACACTTCACTCAGGTATGTACTGTATGCTCACACACACAAACACACACCCTTTACATTATTACCACACACGCAGGAACACATTCCCATCATACACACACACAGACGTGTTGATGGATGTTACACACACACACACACACACACACACACTCGTGTGGAATGTGGATGTGTGTGTATATTTAGTGCGTTCTCATCGCAGCAGTTGTTGTTTCCGTCCAGCAGCTGTTTCTCTCTCTGCCCACACACACACACACACACACACACACTGGACCCCCCCACACACACACACACACACACCTGGACCCCCCCCCCAGGTTCACCTTCACCTGCTGAAGAACGTCTTCATCCCTTTAAGAGTTCGCAGCTGATTGGCTGATCCAGATCCAGTTAATCAGATCAGGGTCGCACACACGCAGATTACACTCACACACACACACACACACACACACACACACACAGGTGTGTGAACCTGGACTCAGCAGAACCAGGCCTCCGACCCGCTGGGGTCTTAAGAACCAGACCCAAAGTTCAGAGAACCAGATCCACATCAGTATCTCAACACAACAGCCAGACGTTTGTTCCTGCACACGTTGTCATTGTGAGTGTTGTTGTGTTGTTGTGCGTCTGTCGCGTGGAGAAGAAAAACAAGGAGAGGCAGAACCGTGTGAGTAAGAGGAGGGGGCTGATGGGAAACGGTGTTTACACGGGTCACATGACCCAGGGCGCTTTAATCTGGGGACAAGGTGAATCATCGGATGTGCTGACTGCGGGGTTTCCCACATCCTGTTTGTGTGTCTGTGTGTGTGTGTGTGTGTGTGTCTGTCTGTGTGTGTTTTATGAGCTGCAGGTTTCGCTCGTATAAACGTTCGTGAAATGGAAGCGGGGGGGGGACCCAGAATCCTTCAGAGCCTCGTCCTCGGGCAGCGAACACGCCACAGCCGCCATTTTGACCTCATTCACACCGACTGGATCAACAGGCGGGCCCAGCGGGTCGGGCCGGGCCGGGCTGGGCCGGGCCGGGCCCAGGGGCCCAGGGGCCCGTTGTCTCGTAATGCATGATATGATGCTCGTTGATCCTGGGATAAAGAAGATATGTGACACACACACACACACACACACACACAGCTGTGACATCAGCTCTTAAAAATGTGATGACCTCAGACATTTCATGGGACGTTTCACACAGATGTGGGTGAGGAAACCGAACGCACCCACCTGTAGATCACTGATAACAACAACACTGCTGCAGGGACACCGGGCGTTCTGCTTCTGGAGGTTCTACTTCTACAATGCACAGACTCCTTCTGGAACGTCTGAGGTTCTAGAGTGTAAAGCAGCAGTTCCGGTTCCTGAAGTGGGCGGGGCTCTGTGAACGCCGATCTTTACGTCCTCCAGAAAGCTTGACGTTGAATCACCCGCTGTTTACGTCACAAAACGACGCGCTTTACGTACACATCGTTTAAAACGCTTTTGTTGGTCTGTGCGTTAATCACAAGTTTCCTCTCCGTCTCTGACGTCACACTGTGAGATGTTCCACGTGTTCTCAGGATGTTCTCTGAGGTTCTGTCCTCATTTCAGCTTCATAGAAAAAACAACCGTCTCTCTCTTTTTTTTTTAAACAGCTTCTCCAGACATTACGGTAACCGTTTAAATCACAGACAATGGGGCCGCTACTGCGCATGTCCGAGTTTCACATGCTGATGCGTTCACGTCCCGCGGGAGAGAAAACGCGTGTGAACGTGAATCAGGCGCGTGGGAGAATTCTGACGCTTCGTGAACGCGGCGCTCTCATTGATGACTGAATTTATTGATTATCAAATTAATTTTATTGAACAGTTTCTATTTTATGCGAGATTAATTTTAATCCAACGCACGACTAAAAATAAACGCGTTGGTAGCGACGAGCAAACTGCGAGTCCCTGAACGCAGCACGGGGAAGCCCCGCCCCTCGTGGCTTGCCGCCGCAGCGGTGCGTTCACGGGGCTTTTTTTTTGGAGTGTTTGAAAGTTGTCAACAGAGAGGAGAAGAAGAAGCAGAAGAAAAGGAAGAAGAAGAAGAAGAAGAAGAAGAAGAAGAAGAAGAAACAGGAGTCGAACCGGCGGAGCGGAGTCTGAGCGGCGTCACACCGGCACCGGAGCCGGGAGGAGGAGGAATGGGCTGCACCCACAGCAAGGTCGGAACCGCCGAACCAAAAAGAGTCTGGGTCGATCTAGTTCTGTGTGTGTGTGTGTGTGTGTGTGTGTGTGTGTGTGGGGGGGGTTCATTAGCAGGCAGACCGGTGCGGCCGCAGAACATGCGGGGGAGGACGAGGTCCGGGGAGCGGACCGGGTGGTTCCGGAGGCAGCTGCCCGCCTCGGGAGCTCCTTCACCCGGGGTTCGACCCATAAAAAACCGAGCCGCAGGTGTCGAACTGGCGCCAAAGAAAAGTCCCCGAACATCTGTTTCTAATCCGGCGTCGTGTTTGAATCTCGGGCGTGCCCCCCTTCCCCTTCCCCGGTCCGGTCCGGTCCGGTTCGGTTCTGTTCTGATAAGTCTCTTAAGTCACTTAAGTAACTGAGATTGCCGGAGCTTTGTGTTGTTGTTTTTGTTGTTGTTGTACAAAGTGTGTAACGTTTCCAACTTGGATTTTCCGACGGTGAGCGCGTGACCTCAAAGTGCACGCGCTCCTGTGTTACTTTTTCATCAAATCGACGGTCGTTATTGTGTAAAAAAAAAAAAAAAAAAAAGTGACGTCACGCCTGTGTCCCGCAGTAGCGGCGCCGCAGTTGTACTACGTGTTACTGCAGTATAAGTATAAAAACAGCTGTTCCTCAGGTTATTGATAGAAAGTGGGTTCATGTGGGTCACTGGGGGGTCACTGTGTGTGTGTGTGTGTGTGTGTGTGTGTGTGTGTGTGTGTGTGTGTGTGTGTGTGTGCGCGCGCGGTCCTTGTTGGACCTGATCTGAAGTGCCGGTACCGGTCCAGGTGAGCACGTCCAGAACCGGAACATCCGGGGAAGCGGGTCGGTGACCCGGCTCGGATCAGAACCGGTTTTAGACGCGGTTGCGTAACGAGTAAATCTTTGATTAGCTCAGATCGCCGGAGGATCAGCGGCTGGAGGA
>JAFBJZ010000956.1:337500-372500 GCA_016785225.1 Psettodes erumei | reverse complement strand
CGTCTTTAATTTTTTTTTGTGTTCTGTCGTGTCTCCTGTTCACAGGTGGAGAAGAATCTGTCTCTGGAGGATCAGATCGTCCAAGTCCTGCAGCAGAACGAGGATCTGAGAGTCCGAATCGACAACTGCCAGACTCTCATCCAGTACGTGACCTCCAAAAGTCCCGAAACAGGAGAGGAGTGTCTCCTGCTCCCCTAGATCCTGCTCCTGTCCCACCGGGGGGTCCCAACGTGGACGTTTGTTCCCCGACACTAATTTTGACCCGTCTTGTTTCGCAGGCAGTTATCAAAGGAGCAGCAGGACCTGAAGGTGGCGCTGGAGAGACAGGCGTCGCTGAACCAGAAGCTTTCTCAGGAAAAAGAGCAGCTGATGTTCAAGCTGCGGCACAGGGACTCGTGTCCGACCATCCTCCTGCCCACCATGGTGCCGGAGATCGCCCCGAGATGACTCGGGCCACGCCGGCCCCCATCCACACGGACAGGAACCAGACTTCACCGTTCACCTGGACCGGGTGACTCGGACTCGGGTTCACAGACCTGCGTCCTGTCTCCATCGGAGCAGATTTGAGAACTGATCACTGCTGATCCTGGACCCACTGCAGGACTCCAAATTGGATCCTGCGTGTTCACACCCTGACACTGGTTCAGACCTCAGATGGTCCTGGGTAACATTCGTCCAGGTTTTTTTTTTAGCTAGCAGAACAAATCCTCTACTTAGCACAGGTTTTTATGAGTTATAGAAATACTGGTGTGACGGGGCCTCAGTTAGCGTGTCCTTCTACCTGTCCGTCAAAGTGCCCGAGACTGGAATGAGACGCCGGGCTGGATCTTCTGAGCCCGTGCTGATGGAAACCAGTGCAGAACCCCAGACCACACTGAAGAAGCTGGACTGTGTTTGCCGGGTTTTATTCCAGCGACAATCTTCTGCTGTTGGACGCATCTTCTCCCAGCTCCTCAGAATAAGTTCTGGTTTCCGAAAGACTGGTGCTGAGATTTCGTGTCTCTTCAGGTTGTTGACGATCAAAAACCGAGCAAAACCCGTAAAGTAAAGAAATCTCTCAGGCTTCTTTCCAGAACTACGTGTTGGTACTATAGAGAACTTTTCCCCAACGACTGCAATCATTAGATCCCCTTAAGGTCTCACAGGTTCTCTCAAAGGTCCTCACAAGCAAACATGACCTCAGGTGGTTTCGTAAAAACCCTCTCAGGTTTCCCTCTGATTGCAAGCTGTGACCTTTAAGGGTTAAATGTGCTCCTCTGGACGTCCTGCTGGAAAGTTCACGTACATGTGAACCCTGTGGATCCACCGACCGACGACACACACACACACACACACACACACACACACACACACTGTGATTTTGTTCAAACCTAAAGCCAAAATGTCTTTTATCGCCGTTCTGGGTTTCGCTACGCGTTCCTCGTTTGTCGCGGCTTCTTCCCAAACCAACACCTGTCCGTTCTGTTCGATGCTTCACGTTCACTGTTGACCGTCAATAATCAATAATCAGGAGTAGGAGAGAAAACAACCATACTTCAGGTTCCCACAGTTTCTTAGCATGCTAGTGCGGATTAACAGACTTCACATTAGCTTCCCTGTTCACGCTAACATGCCGACGTTGGAAACTTAATATGTGACTTAATCTGTTTACGTGTAACTCCCGTGTAGCATGTTAATGTTTGCACATCAGCATTCAATAAGATGTAACAGCTCAGGTACAGGTTAGCGTGCTAAAGGCTGACTCCAGGGTTTAGCTCCGCTAGTGGCAAAACTCACATTACAGTATTATTTTTGCAGTTTCTCTCTCGTTGAACAAACCGCGCGGTTGCTAACGTAACATACAGGCGGCTAGCTGGCTCATGGAGATAGCTGGTGGTAGCTGCTAACTGTGGCTAGTGGGGTAGCTGCTAACATGCTAGCTAGTCAATGTAGCTCCCGGGATAGCGGGCTCGCTACCACTCAAGGCTAACGCTGCCTTGAGCATGATTACTTTAAGACAGTGTTTAAGCTAGCGACAAGTCACGGTTAATGCTGTGCTCACATTGGAGTTAGCTTAGCTTTTAAGTGTGTTCCTGTTACAGGTTAGAAATGTGAACGTGTTGTAGTGACGCAGTATTTTAACACGGATACTTTTCACGGCCACACTCGGCCGTGTCTCGGGCGGTTAGCAGGCCAGCTAGCTCAGCCGTTAGCCACAGAACGACGATCACTGTATTCCTGTTGCCTTTAAAAAAAAAACTCCATTTACTTTTTAAAGATGTGAAAAATGTTGTAAGTTTTGTCGGTTTATTTTTTTTCTTCTTGTGGGTTTATGGGCTGTGACGTTTTGTTATTGCCAAAAAAAAAAAAAAAAAAAGTGTCAGTGTTTTGACAACTTTCTCCTTATGCACTAGCACTTTGACCAGTATTTCACCAGGAGTTTGTATAAGAGAGATTTTTCCATGTTGTATAGTTATTGAATTTTTTCAGCCTCTTACTTATATTTGATCTTTTTTTTTTCTCTCGGTCGAATCGACGCCCGGCTGTTTTTTTTTTTTTTTCCCAGCGTGCCTTTGGTACACAGAAATATTTTCCCTTCATTATTAAATTTTTTTTTGGCTTGACTAAATAAAGAGCTGCAACTAAAGCTGATCATTGTGAGAATGTTGGTATGCGTCCCCAAAAATATAAATATTGAGTTTATTGATATTGTTTATTGTTGATTCTGTGTGTGCTGCATGTGTGCGACCACTAGAGGGCAGCACAGGACTGTGGTGCTGCGGTTGCACATGCAGCAGCTGCTGAGACTCGGCCTGTGGGGCGTTGCAGCTCCAGGTTCGACCTCTGACCTCAGCTGATCCATTCTGTGATGGCGGCGCTCGGCCTCTGGGGGGCGCCAGCAGACAGGAGCGCGGCATGAGGTGAAGTCTTTACTACGCACAGACTTCATCTTCATCTCACTGACCACGTTCAGATGTTCGTGGTCCTCGGAGGACGAACCTTCACGACTTTATTGATCCTCGTCCTCCGGCGCCTCCGTGAGGTCGACGTTCGTGGTCGCGAGTGAAACTGTCGGCAGGATATCTGATGAAATGTGGTTATATTTTATCTTTAACATATTTATATTTATATTTTACCTTTATCCTGAAGATCAAACTGAGTGAATGAATCCTCACGTCAGTGGGAATCTGATTATTGATCGTGTTAATGATCAATAATCAGATTAACATCAGATTAACAGCTCAAACGGTTCACCTGTCAATCAAACTGACACAAGTTCTGACATGTGTTTGACCTGGACCCTGAGGCCCGACACCCTCTTACTGCGCTGTGATCCACTGTGTGTGTGTGTGTGTGTGTGTGTGTGTGTGTGTGTGTGAGAGTGTGTGTAAGTGTGTGTGAAGCGCTGAGCGGATGTAAACGGATCAGTGTGTCAGTGTGTGTTTGACAAGCCGAGACAATACCTGAAACCTGCAGGTCGGCCCCCGCTGAGTGTGTGTGTGTGTGTGTGTGTGTGTGTGTGCACGTGCGTTAGCGTCTGTGTGTGTGTGTGTGTGCGTTAGCCATGGGTCACAGCCTCTGCTGTCATGTCACAGTGTTCCCATGGCACTTTTCACAGCCACCTGGAAACACCTGAAGCAGAGGAGAGAGAGAGAGAGTGTGTGTGTGTGTGTGTGTGTGTGTGTGTGTGTGTGTGTGCTGTGTGTGTGTGTGTGTGTGTGTGTGTGTGTGAGGGAATAGAAACATAAAAACAGATTTTTAATTAACTGATCGGCAGGTGTCATCGATCTGATCGGATGATTTTCATCAATCAATCGGGTCGCCCCAGAACGCAAACACACATCCAGAAACACACACACACACACACACACACACACACACACACACACACATACACACACACACACTGCACAGAGAGACAGATCTCGTGCAGCTCGCACACACTTGTTGTTTACATCCTGTTTACCTGCTCACACCTGCCAGTCTGAACCCTCCTCGTCCAATCAAACCCCGTCTGCATCGTGCCCGGGTCACTGCCCCCCCCACCCCACCCCCACCCCGGCCCCCTGACCCCCCCCTCTACATTTTTAAGTGGCCTTTTCATGTGGGACGTAAAGAGAAGAGATTAAACGAGAGGAAAAAGGGAATTTGCAGTTATTTCCTGTTAATATCGTTCTCTTGTTGTCGGCTCTAATGAGAGGAGTCGCCCCTTCACTTTCAAGAGGGGCTTAGCAGCAGTTAGCTGGCTCCAGGCCGGGGGGGGGGCACAATAATCACATTTTAACTCAGCCACACACACCCCCCCCCCCCCACACACACACACACACACACACACACACACAATCACTCACACCACTTAATTCCTCCTTTCAGCGGCGGCGATAAAACGCCAGAGGCAGAATTAATCGACGCTAATGGCCACCGCCGATCAAAGCCGAGCGAGGTCCAGATCTGCCGGTGAGGCCTATTAATTAACATGTCGGGGGGAGGGGGGGGGGGCGACACACTGAGGCAGGACGGGGAGGGGGGGGGGCTCGGCGGTTCACACGGGCCTCCGCGGGGCGGCCCATTGAGGGCGGAGGCGGGGGGGCTTTGTGGAGCTTCCCGGGCCACAATTAGAGGCTCCTGAATGGGGCTGCCATTTGTCCCCCAGGTCCCAAAGCTGCACAGGAACCACGAGTCTGACCCCCCCGGAACGTCCCGTCAACGGGGGGGGGGGCGTCTGTGGCCTTCACTCGTCAATAAATGATTTGAACGATTAATCGCCTATAAACCTGATCGGTTAATCGCAGCGGGAAGAGATTTTTAACGCTCGACTGGATTCTGCCTCGCTGTGTGTGTGTGTGTGTGAGTGTGTGTCACCCTGAGTGACGGGTCAATTGACACAGAACAAGACAATTGACCCTGAGGTCAAAGGTCAGAGGAAACCAACCTCATCTCAACAAACCACTGAATAAAGTTTTTTTTCCGGAACCGGAATTTTCCAAGAAGTTCAGATGTTCCTGCTCGGGTGGGAATTTAAACTTCTTCTTCTTCTTCTTCTGTTAATGTTAGTATGAATATCACACACACACACACACACACACACACACACACACACACACACACACCATTTTAAAGCCCCCTCTTCAGTATCAATCAGGTTGTGATCAGCTGTGTTTGTACATTGTCAATCACCGTCCTTCATCCTCCTCATCACTGTCAGTCACCGCCCCCCCCCCATCAACAAAATGGCTCTCGGTGGTAGGCGGCCCCTGTGCGCATGCGCAGCGCACCTCTGCCGGCAGGGCAGGGCAGGTAGCAGTGAGCAGGCAGCGGACTGCCAGACGCTTGCGGCTCGGCTCAGGCTCCGGCATGCGGCGGCAGGAGGCGTGAGGACGGACACACACACACACACACACACACACACACATCACCCCGCAGCCCCGCGCTCACACCCGGAGGACCCGCGCCCCGCCCGGACACTTTGACAGGAGTTGGTTTGATTTTCTATATCTTTTTTGGGGGTGGGTGGGGGTTTGTGCACCAAAGCGGCCGCGGCGGGCGGAGACACCGCCCCGGACACACAGGTGAGAGGAAGCGTCACGCGCTCCCAGGTGCGACCAGGCGGAATCCGCGCGCGGCTTTCACGGGGAGAGTCATGGCTCTCCGGGGGGAACCGGGAATCTGAGACACCCCCCCCTCGCCCGCCCCGCCGCTCCTCCCGAGGTCCGAGGAAGTGGAGTAACCGGACGCAGACTTGTCCATACCCCCACCCCCCACACCTCAGGTCCAGGTGCTCACCATGTTCCAGCACAGCGGTAACAAGAAGTGCTTCACCATCGAGTCTCTGGTCGGGAAGGATCCGAGCGGCGGCGGCTCCGGGGACGAGCCCATCCGGCCCACGGCGCTCCGGTTCCCGGAGTCCCTGCACCCGGCCGCCGCCGCGGCCGCCGGGGTCTTCGGCTCCTGCTTCCAGGGAAGCGGCGGCAGGACTTTGTACTCGGCGGCGCCGGACGTGGTGCTGCAGGAGCCCGGGACGCACGCGCAGAGCCCCGGCGGGCTGCCGCTGCACCCGCTGCAGATCCCCCCGCAGAGCTTCTTCGGTCCGCAGCACCGGGACGCGCTCAGCTTCTACCCCTGGGTGCTGCGGAGCCGGTACCTGGGACACCGCTTCCAAGGTGAGCCGGGGGGGGTCGGTCCTCACCTGTAGATTAATATTTTAATTTTTCTTCTCTGTGTTTTGGGATTATTTCAGTCACTTTTCTGTTTCTGCTCCCACACGTCATCTATAATAATAATAATAATAATAATTATTATTATTATAATACCGGGATCAGGATTATTGTTATTAGCAGATTATTATTTTGTCTTCATGTTCATTACTGTCTTCATCGTTTAATTAATCCACTTCTTATTGTTTTATAATTTTATTACAACATGTTCTTGTGTCAGACTGTAAATAATAATCAGAATCTTCGATCCCGATTGTAACAGAGGGAGTTAGAGATTATTGATGGATTATTTTTTTAAAAAAATCTGAGCCTCAGTTCACTGTTAATATTCACGTTAGAAAATTATCTGTCTATAATTATCTTTTTAAAATTGTGGCCGTTTTTCTCTGCGCGTCTCGTTTCATCATAATTACAGCGTCTCACGTCTCATGATCACCCCCCACACACACACACACAGACACACACAGACACACCGCCCCCCCCAGCACACCGGACACTCTTCACTCACTTTGACTATTTTTGTCCAGATGTTTATTACTTTATCTTTTCTTCCGAGGTCATATATTCAGACTGCAGACACTTTATTATTATTATTATTATTATTATTATTATTATTATTATTATTATTATTCTCTGATCTGCTGTTTTACACGCGGCCTCAGATTTTCCTTCTTATTGATTATCAATTTAAATTTGACCTGTGACCAAACGAAGGTGAGTGAGTGTGTATGAAACAACGAGATTCTGTTCCAGTAATTAATATGACAGCGTCAACTGTATACTGTACAGTACTACTGTGTACTGCAGTATGTGTGTTGGCTCGTGAGAAATACTGCAGCGTGTACCAACTGGTACTAATAGAAAACAATAAATCAAATCCCGACGTTTTCAGAGCCGCGTATGAACTTTTATCATCGCGAGAGCGTTAGAGACGTTAATGTTCATTTTATTATTATTATTATTATTATTATTATAGAGTAATCGTTATTGTACACGTGTACAGATATGTATCTACACGAAGTTCAGTAATACAGATTTAAGTTGGACGTTTATTTCAAGGCCTTTAATGAAATTACAGAAGAGGAAAACTTTATGACAGTTTTATTTACTTTAAACATGAAACATAAAATTTTAACGTCGTGATTTTTGACTGAACTCAGCTGAAAATGATATTATAATATTTACATCACATTTAGTTTCAGTCTAAACTCTTAATTATACTCGTAGTTTGTTTTATAATAAATTTATAAATTTATAGTGTAACATAACAAGCCCCCCCCCCCGACCGACATCAAAGTTTTCACGTCAGGCCCGAAAACTCTGAAACAAGTGACGTTAGTAATAAAAATAATAAATAAATCATATAAATAAAATAGGTCATGTCTAAATAAATGAAAATGATTTCAGTTTAAATGTTATATATATTAATAAAATATGTAAACTGTACTGTTCAGTTTATTTCCCAGAGGGCGAGCAGAGGGAATTGTTTAATATTACGTCATATTTGATAAAATATTATCACAGCAAAAAATGATAATGATAATAAGATTTATATAAATAACGAAATGTAATTTTTAAAACCAGAACAAAATCATAAAAAAACAATTTAATTAAATATAAAATAAATTATACATATAAATGATTATAATCTCTAATAACCACAAAATACGTAAAATTAAAATAATAATAAATGACAGTAGACAGAGAAAACACTTTTACATTCAGAGAGATTATTTAATCTAAATATGACTGATGTAAAAAAAAAATAAAGAGGCTGATTTCATCCCCGGATTTTGATATTTGATTTATTTCATGGGAAACTGACACGTCACTGTAACTTTGATCCACACAGACTGAAGCTGCTGTGATCATCGATATTGATCAATCAAAAAAATAATTAATCGAAAATGAAACTGAAACAAAGCCCATCGTCCGTCCTGACCTCTGACCTCTGTGTGAGTAAATAAAGCGCGAGCAGGGTGAAGTCACGCGTGATCTGATTGGTTCTTCTCGGCGTCAATCAACACAGTCACGTCCTGTTCCCACGCGCCTCAAACTTTGATTTGACGTTTTTTTTCAGTTTGTTTTTTCAGCTTCATTAATCGACAAATCTGCACATGATCAATGAATCGATTGGTCAGAAAATAGTGAAAATCCCAGTTTCCTTAAACACAAATAATCTTTGTCATTAAAAATATATATAATTTACAAATTAAACCGTAAATCACAAATTACAGCTGTGATCTCACCTTTACGTTTTACTGTAGTTCTCATGTTTTTATGTCTTTTACTTTTTTATCAATAATATAACGTCTTATGTTCATAAAACAGCTGATAACAGAATAACACAAATCAAAATATGACTCATTCTTCTGCAGTTAATCTGAAGGATTACGTTCTTTGAATTAAATCTGGCTAATTTCTCATTTTACTGGATTATCTCAACATGAAAACAAACATTTTTATCCACAAACAGGAGGGGGGGACTACTTCCTGCAGCGGATTAATCCAGGTCTACTGCTGTAGTGTGTGTGTGTGTGTGTGTGTGGTTCTGGGTAACACACAGTCGTTTCCTGCGGTGCATCCAAGCAGCGACAGTGTAAACACAGTTAAACAGAGCAGTTACCTGCCTGTGTAACGCTCAGGTGATCCCATTAACCCCCACACACACACACACACACTCACACACACACACACACACACACACACACACACACACACACACACACACACACACACAGACCGCTCAGACTCACTGTCTCCTGTTAAAAGGTGTGAGGGGCGTTCAATAAAAAATATCCATTTCAGCGTTTTGGTTTGCAGCCATGGGGTCTCAACCTGCGGCCCGGGGACCGATGGAGGTCCCCGAGGGGCCTGGAGGGAGTCCCCCATCCGTGTCTGATCTGAAGCCGTGTTCTGGAGCTCTCAGTCGTACTGCATGGTCTTCACCAGCAGGTCAAGCTGATGAGCGGTGCGTTAAAGTGCTCGGAAAGACAGCGTAAATCGGAGCGTTTCCTGTTTTCTGACATGAGACGCTCGTTACTCTGCTCGCCGTCGTTTGAGTCAGACGTGAGACGAGCTGGTCGACACTCGTTAAGTTTGGTTTGTCCCACGGTCCTGAAGCAGTCGCGTCCGCAACTCACGTTCACGCCGTACAAGCGAACGCATCGTGTTTCCTGTCAACACCATGACGAAATGTTGTTAATGACAGAGTCGGTCCTGAACGCATCCTCACAGTGTTGAAGTGATGTTCAAAGACTCTGGACTCTGGGGGTCATAGGTAATTACTGTGTGTGTGTGTGTGTGTGTGTGTGTGTGCGGCAGCCAATCACGTTGTTCCGCTGACTGCGTCATGTGATCATGATAGTTTTACAGTGTTTTCTCCACACACACACACCTGCAGTCTCTGTCAACCTGCAGGTAAACAACACACAAACACACACACGCACACACACACACACACACACACACACACACACACACACACACACTGACAGGTCTGGACTTGTCTTCAGAGCTGAGGGAGCCTGATGAACCATCTGTCCCATCCAAACTCCTCCTCCTCCTCCTCCTCTTCCTCCTCCTCTTCCTCCTCCTCCTCCTCCTCCTCCTCCTCCTCCTCCTCCTCCTCCTCCTCCTCCTCCTCCTCTTCTTCCTCCTCCTCCATTGGACAGTGAAGACGTTGTCAGGTCACAGCTGATCATCGCTCTGTCTTCAGCACCTGTCTTTGTTTACATTCTTCTTCTTCTTCTTCTGTCCTCGTCTCCGGCTGCAGCTTCTGTCCTCCTGCCCCCCCCCCCACCCACACACACACACACACACACACACACACACACACAGTATTTATTCCACCAACCCGTCAGTGTGAAGATTTGACCTTCAGTTCCCATGTGACAAGTCAAAGTGTCGCGTCTCAGAGGCTGTGGCCGAAAGTATGCGGACGCTAACGGCCTTTAACGCTCACAGGACCGTCCATATACTTTTGGACAGGTGCTGTAAGTTGTTTATACGTTAATAAACCAGCTTTAACGTGAGGAGAACGTGAGGAGAACGTGAGGAGAACGTGAGGAGAACGTCACCTGACCTCACGGGACACGAACCGTCCTTTAACCCGTCGCGGCGGTCAGAGCGCTCAGCGCCGTTAGCTCGCGGCACGTTGTCATTAGCTGCTTCCAGAATGTGAGTTTTAAAAGAGCTTCAAACTGAAGCTCATTACAGGCTGAAGCAGCTGGAACATCTGGAGGTCAGAGCGAAGCAGGCCAGGACACAGTGGACCGTGTGTGTGTGTGTGTGTGTGTGTGCAAGCAGATTTCTTCAACCACACGTTTGATAAACAAATGAGTTTTTAACCTGCGACGTTTTCAGAGCAGAAAAGTCAAATCACTTCAGGAAAAGCAGCAGAACCGCAGCAGAACCCGGTTTTAGACAAATCCAAGTTTTTCCGCTGTTTGACGTCACCGGTGACCAGAACCGGAACCAGAACCAGAACCAGAACCGCTTGTTCTCCACGCAGGTTGAAGTCAGTTCCTGATCACGTTCGTGTAGCTGAAATCTGGGATTCGTCCCGGAAAGTTTGTTGTTTGTTGTCGTGTTTTTCTAAACAGCCGCCCCCCCCCCCCATGTAATCCAGACCTGCTTGTTGCATTGAAGCGTCGCCTCGTGTTATTTGACATTCAACAGAAATCCACCGTCACATTTGCAAACCGAGTCGGCCATCAGTCAGGCCTCGCCGCCGACACTTTGCATATGAATGTAGTTCACGGCCGGACGGAGGGCGTGAGCACGCGGCGCCTCTCCGCACGCCATCATTGTCCCTCCTCGCCGCCTCCAGGCCCATCAACCCACCTCTGTTTTTTTTTTCTTTGCCCCAGCGGTTGGAGGCGACTCGAGCGCGGATTTGTTTTTATGTAAAATACGCCGAACAAAGTATTTACGTTCGCTTTCAATAAACGGTCGGAAAAAACGAAGCAGATGTTGAACGACGTCCAGTTGGTCCCCAGTTGGGACGTTTCAAAACTTCTGTGAACCTGCAGACCTGGTCTTTACTAACCAGTGTGTGTGTGTGTGTGTGTGTGTGTGTGTGTGTGTGTGATCAGGGGAAGACAGCAGTCCGGAGAACCTGCTGCTCCACGGTCCGTTCTCCAGGAAGCCCAAACGGATCCGGACGGCGTTCTCCCCGTCTCAGCTGCTCCGCCTGGAGCGAGCCTTCGAGAAGAATCACTACGTGGTCGGCGCCGAGAGGAAGCAGCTGGCCAGCGGGTTGTGTCTGACCGAGACGCAGGTGTGTGTGTGTGTGTGTGTGTGTGTGTGTGTGTGTGTGTGTGTGTAAGAGTAAGGCGTGAAAACACGGGAAAAAAATGTCAAAATATAAAATATTGTAAAAACACAAACATCAAAGAACAGTGTTGTATAAACACTCCAGAGCATAATAGGCCTTAAAAATGCAAAGGGGTGTGTGTGTGTGTGTGTGTGTGTGTGTGTGTGTGTGTGTGTGTGTGTGTGTGTGTGTGTGTGTGTGTGTGCGTGTGTGTGTGTGTCGACTGTTAGTCAGCTCCTTCGTCTTTTCTCACGAGTGACTGACAGCGTTTGTCAGCGGGTCGCCACACACACACGCGCACACACACACACACACACACACACACACACACACACACACGCCAGCGAAACGCCGTGAATCATCCGCGGTTATTTATGAGCTCGTCTCGCAGCAGAGGACGAGAGGAATCCGTCAATCAGCTGCTCCCACCCCGGAGCTACACCTCCGCCACCTCCGCGCTCACGGCCTCCGGTTAGAGGACCGACGCTGCCGCGCGCTCTCACCTGAGCTCTCACCTGAGCAGGTGGGCCGGAGAAGGTCGAATATTTCCCTGTAAAATACTTACAAAGTGGAGTACTCGAGTGATTACAGGTACTTGAAATGGTACTGTAAGTACGCTTGAGTATCTCGTGTACACGGTCGGAGGGAGGACGACCTCCGCCTCCTCTGATTGGCAGACGTCGACTTAATGCGCGCGCGCTCCAGAGCCGAGAACGGATAAATCATCAGCCGGGCGGGACGGAGACGTCAGGCTCCGTTTAACGTTGGCGTGACTGCGCTTTAATTTGCATCATGTCACTCACGTTACAGTGAAGCTCGTAAATTAAAAAAAACAGAATTCCTTTTGGTTTTGTCAGCGCGAGCAGATCTGAGTTTGTGTTTCTGGAAAGGAGTCAAGAGGAAACCGGCGCCGCACGCGCCTTCTCCTTGGATCCGGATCAGGGTTTCACGCGGTCCCGTCTCACGGAGGATCCGACGTGAAAGCGTCACCTCGGGCCGCGAGAGGCTCCGTGGATCCGCGGGGTCCCGTCCTCCGCATCCCGACACGTTGTGCAACGTGAGCGGTTACTCCGGGACGAGTTTTAACAGCGCGGCTTGTCACCGTCATGTTTTACCTGCGCAGAGACACTAAATCACTGCGCAGCTCTCACACATTCATTATTCACACTGACAGACGCAGAAGTCTTATTAGCTGTGGGAGGAGCCGCCTGCTTGTCCACAGGTTTCCTAACAGTAGTCGTACATTATGAAACGGAAGGCAGGTGAGGCGTGACGCGGCAGGAAGATTCGTCACAACTGTCGATAAGTGACCTCATCAATGTCAACGATCGATTCAAAAACGTCAGTGAAAAAGTTAAGATCATATTTTGACATGTCAAAAATACATTGAAAAAAACGCACTTTTTACTCCATACGATGTCGTAAAAAGTCAAAAAATGTCAAAAAACATTTTTTCTAAAAATGCTTCAAAACATCAAAAAATTGTGTTTTATCAACGTTTGATACCATCACAAGTGTTAAAATGCAAAAAAAAAAAGGTCATATTTTGACATGTCAAAAATTCATGGAAAAAACGGTTTTTACTCCATATGATGTTGTAAAAATAAAAAAATGTGAAATTTTTTTTTCTAAAAATGCTTCCAAACTTTTAAAAAATAGTGTTTTATCAACGTTTCATACCATCACAAGTGTTAAAACAGTCGATTGATTGTGTTTTGATCAACGTTTTCATCCCACAGACATCCAGTAGGGCAAGTCACCTTTCAAAAATGTGCAAAAAAGGTCAGATTTTGACATGTCAAAATTTATAATAACATGGAAAATCGCTTTTTACGCCCCCTAACTGCATCGTATGTCCTAAAAATGTCAAAAAATGTCAAAAATTTTTTTTGGTATGACAGCAAAAGATGCTTTAAAACATCAAAAATTGTGTTTTATCAAAATTTTGGATACCATCACAAAAAGTGTTAAAAAAAATGCAAAAAATAAAAAATTGTCATATTTTGACATCACAAGTCAAAAAAAAAATTCATTTTGAAAAAAAAATTCACGGAAAAAACGGTTTTTGCTCCATACGATGTCGTAAAAAGTAAAAAATGTCAAAAAAAAAATTTTCTAAAAATGCTTCAAAACATCAAAAAATTGTGTTTTATCAACGTTTCGTGCCATCACAACTGTTAAAAATGCAAAAAATAGTCATATTTTGACATGTCAAAAATTCATGGAAAAAACGCTTTTTACTCCGTACAATGTCGTAAAAAGTCAAAAAATGTAAAAAAAAAAAAATTTCCTAAAATGCTTTAAAACATCAAAAAATTGTGTTTTATCAACGTTTCATACCATCACAAGTGTTAAAAATGCAAAAAAAGGTCAGATTTTGACATTTCAAAAATACATGGAAAAAAATGCCCACCAACATCGTATGTCGTAAAAAGTCAAAAAATGTAAAAAAAAAAAAATTCTAAAAATGCTTCAAAACATCAAAAAATTGTGTTTTATCAACGTTTCATACCATCACAAGTGTTAAAAATATAAAAAATATTCATATTTCGACATGTCAAAAATTCACGGAAAAAACGGTTTTTGCTCCATACGATGTCGTAAAAAGTAAAAAAATGTCAAAAAAATTTTTTCTAAAAATGCTTCAAAACATCAAAAAATTGTGTTTTATCAACGTTTCATACCATCACAAGTGTTAAAAATGAAAAAAAAAGTCATATTTTGACATGTCAAAAATTCATGGAAAAAACGCTTTTTACTCCAAACGATGTCGTAAAAAGTCAAAAAATGTAAAAAAAAAAATTTCAAAAAATGCTTCAAAACATCAAAAAATTGTGTTTTATCAACGTTTCATACCATCACAAGTGTTAAAAATGCAAAAAAAGGTCATATTTTGACATTTCAAAAATTCATGGAAAAAAAATGCCTTTTACTGCAGAGTATGTCGTAAAAAGTCAAAAAATGTCAAAAAAAAAAAAATTTTTTTCTAAAATGCTTCAAAACATCAAAAATTGTGTTTTATCAACGTTTCATACCATCACAAGTGTTAAAAATGCAAAAATAGGTCATATTTTGACATGTCAAAAAAATTCATGGAAAAAAACGCCTTTTGCTCCAGAGTATGTCGTAAAAAGTCAAAAAATGTCAAAAAAAAGTTTTTCTAAAATGCTTCAAAACATCAAAAAATTGTGTTTTATCAACGTTTCATACCATCACAAGTGTTAAAAATGCAAAAAAGGTCATATTTTGACATGTCAAAAATTCATGGAAAAAAAAATTTTTACTGCAGAGTATGTCGTAAAAAGTCAAAAATGTCAAAAAAAAAATTTCCTAAAAAATGCTTCAAACTATCAAAAATTTGTGTTTTATCAACGTTTCATACCATCACAAGTGTTAAAAATGCAAAAAATAGGTCATATTTTGACATGTCAAAAAATTCATGGAAAAAAACGCCTTTTACTGCAGAGTATGTCGTAAAAAGTCAAAAAATGTCAAAAAAAAAATTTTCCTAAAAATGCTTCAAAACATCAAAAAATTGTGTTTTATCAACGTTTCATACCATCACAAGTGTTAAAAATGCAAAAACAGGTCATATTTTGACATGTCAAAAAACATGGAAAAAAAACGTTTTTTACTGCAGAGTATGTCGTAAAAAGTCAAAAAAAAAAAAAAAAAAAAAATTTTTCCTAAAAATGCTTCAAAACATCAAAAAATTGTGTTTTATCAACGTTTCATACCATCACAAGTGTTAAAAATGCAAAAACAGGTAATATTTTGACATGTCAAAAAATCATGGAAAAAAATGCCTTACTGCAGAGTATGTCATAAAAAGTCAAAAAATGTCAAAAAAAAAATTTCCTAAATGCTTCAAAACATCAAAAAATTGTGTTTTATCAACGTTTCATACCATCACAAGTGTTAAAAATGCAAAAACAGGTCATATTTTGACATGTCAAAAAATTCATGGAAAAAAATCGCCTTACTGCAGAGTATGTCGTAAAAAGTCAAAAAATGTCAAAAAAAAAAATTTCTAAAAATTCTTCAAAACTATCAAAAAATTGTGTTTTATCAACGTTTCATACCATCACAAGTGTTAAAAATGCAAAAACAGGTCATATTTTGACATGTCAAAAATTCATGGAAAAAAAAAACGCCTTACTGCAGAGTATGTCGTAAAAAGTCAAAAATGTCAAAAAAAAAAAAAATTTTTCCTAAAAATGCTTCAAACATCAAAAAATTGTGTTTTATCAACGTTTCATATCATCACAAGTGTTAAAAATGCAAAAACAGGTCATATTTTGACATGTCAAAAAAACATGGAAAAAAACGCCTTACTGCAGAGTATGTCGTAAAAAGTCAAAAAATGTCAAAAAAAAAAATTTTTCCTAAAAATGCTTCAAACTATCAAAAAATTGTGTTTTATCAACGTTTCATACCATCACAAGTGTTAAAAATGCAAAAACAGGTCATATTTTGACATGTCAAAAAATCATGGAAAAAAAATGCCTTACTGCAGAGTATGTCGTAAAAAGTCAAAAAATGTCAAAAAAAAATTTTTTCCTAAAAATGCTTCAAACTATCAAAAAATTGTGTTTTATCAACGTTTCATACCATCACAAGTGTTAAAAATGCAAAAACAGGTCATATTTTGACATGTCAAAAAATCATGGAAAAAAACGCCTTACTGCAGAGTATGTCGTAAAAAGTCAAAAAGTGTCAAAAAAAATTTTTTCCTAAAAATGCTTCAAACGATCAAAAAATTGTGTTTTATCAACTTTTCATACCATCACAAGTGTTAAAAATGAAAAAAACAGGTAATATTTTGCATGTCAAAAAAACATGGAAAAAAACACCTTACTGCAGAGAATGTCGTAAAAAAAAGTCAAAAAAAAAAAAAAAAAAAAAATTTTTCTAAAAATGCTTCAAAACATCAAAAAATTGTGTTTTATCAACGTTTCATACCATCACAAGTGTTAAAAATGCAAAAAAGGTCATATTTTGACATGTCAAAAAAATCATGGAAAAAAATGCGCCTTACTGCAGAGTATGTCGTAAAAAGTCAAAAAATGTCAAAAAAAAATTTCCTAAAAATGCTTTAGAAACATGAAAAAATTGTGTTTTATCAACGTTTCATACCATCACAAGTGTTAAAAATGCAAAAACAGGTCATATTTTGACATGTCAAAAAAAACATGGAAAAAAAACGCCTTACTGCAGAGTATGTCGTAAAAAGTCAAAAATGTCAAAAAAAAAAATTTTTCTAAAAATGCTTTCAAACATATCAAAAATTGTGTTTTATCAACGTTTCATACCATCACAAGTGTTAAAAATGCAAAAACAGGTCATATTTTGACATGTCAAAAAACATGGAAAAAAAAACGCCTTACTGCAGAGTATGTCGTAAAAAAGTCAAAAAATGTCAAAAAAAAACTTTTTCCTAAAAATGCTTCAAACTATCAATAAATTGTATTTTATCAACGTTTCATACCATCACAAGTTTTAAAAATGCAAAAACAGGTCATATTTTGATATGTCAAAAATTCATGGAAAAAAACGCCTTACTGCAGAGTATGTCGTAAAAAAAGTCAAAAAATGTCAAAAAAAAGTTTTTCCTAAAATGCTTCAAAAACATCAAAAAATTGTGTTTTATCAACGTTTCATATCATCACAAGTGTTAAAAATGCAAAAACAGGTCATATTTTGACATGTCAAAAAAAACATGGAAAAAAAACTTACTGCAGAGTATGTCGTAAAAAGTCAAAAAATGTCAAAAAAAAAAAAAATTTTCAAAAATAAAAATGCTTCAAAACATCAAAAAAATTGTGTTTTATCAACGTTTCATATCATCACAAGTGTTAAAAATGCAAAAACAGGTCATATTTTGACATGTCAAAAAAAAACATCATGGAAAAAAACCTTACTGCAGAGTATGTCGTAAAAAGTCAAAAAATGTCAAAAAAAAAAAAAAAATTTAAAAATGCTTCAAAACATGAAAAATTGTGTTTTATCAACGTTTCATACCATCACAAGTGTTAAAAATGCAAAAACAGGTAATATTTTGACATGTCAAAAAAACATGGAAAAAAATCGCCTTACTGCAGAGTATGTCGTAAAAAGTCAAAAAATGTCAAAAAAAAAATTTCCTAAAAATACTTGAAACTATCAAAAAATTGTGTTTTATCAACGTTTCATACCATCACAAGTGTTAAAAATGCAAAAACAGGTCATATTTTGACATGTCAAAAATTCATGGAAAAAAATGCCTTACTGCAGAGTATGTCGTAAAAAGTCAAAAAATGTCAAAAAAAAAATTTTCCTAAAAATGCTTCAAAACATCAAAAAATTGTGTTTTATCAACGTTTCATACCATCACAAGTGTTAAAAATGCAAAAACAGGTCATATTTTGACATGTCAAAAAAACATGGAAAAAAACGCCTTACTGCAGAGTATGTCGTAAAAAAAAGTCAAAAAAAATGTCAAAAAAAAAAAATTTTTTTATCTAAAAATGCTTCAAAACATCAAAAAATTGTGTTTTATCAACGTTTCATACCATCACAAGTGTTAAAAATGCAAAAACAGGTCATATTTTGACATGTCAAAAATTCATGGAAAAAAAATGCCTTACTACAGCAGAGTATGTCGTAAAAAGTCAAAAAATGTCAAAAAAAAATTTTTCTAAAAATGCTTCAAACATCAAAAAATTGTGTTTTATCAACGTTTCATACCATCACAAGTGTTAAAAATGCAAAAACAGGTCATATTTTGACATGTCAAAAAAACATGGAAAAAAACGCCTTACTGCAGAGTATGTCGTAAAAAGTCAAAAAATGTCAAAAAAAATTAAAAATGCTTCAAAACATCAAAAAATTGTGTTTTATCAACGTTTCATACCATCACAAGTGTTAAAAATGCAAAAACAGGTCATATTTTGACATGTCAAAAAATTCATGGAAAAAAAAACGCCTTTACTGCAGAGTATGTCGTAAAAAAAAGTCAAAAAATGTCAAAAAAAAAATTTCTAAAAATGCTTCAAAAACATCAAAAATTGTGTTTTATCAACGTTTCATACCATCACAAGTGTTAAAAATGCAAAAACAGGTCATATTTTGACATGTCAAAAATTCATGGAAAAAAAACGCCTTACTGCAGAGTATGTCGTAAAAAGTCAAAAAATGTCAAAAAAAAATTTTTCCTAAAAATGCTTCAAACTATCAAAAAATTGTGTTTTATCAACGTTTCATACCATCACAAGTGTTAAAAATGCAAAAACAGGTCATATTTTGACATGTCAAAAATTCATGGAAAAAAACGCCTTACTGCAGAGTATGTCGTAAAAAGTCAAAAAATGTCAAAAAAAGTTTTTCCTAAAAATGCTTAGAAACATGAAAAAATTGTGTTTTATCAACGTTTCATACCATCACAAGTGTTAAAAATGCAAAAACAGGTCATATTTTGACATGTCAAAAAAACATGGAAAAAAACGCCTTACTGCAGAGTATGTCGTAAAAAGTCAAAAAATGTCAAAAAAAAATTTTTTCCTAAAAATGCTTCAAACTATCAAAAATTGTGTTTTATCAACGTTTCATACCATCACAAGTGTTAAAAATGCAAAAAACAGGTCATATTTTGACATGTCAAAAATTCATGGAAAAAAATGCCTTACTACAGAGTATGTCGTAAAAAGTCAAAAAATGTCAAAAAAAAGTTTTTTCCTAAAATGCTTCAAAAACATGAAAAAATTGTGTTTTATCAACGTTTCATATCATCACAAGTGTTAAAAATGCAAAAAACAGGTCATATTTTGACATGTCAAAAAAATCATGGAAAAAACGCCTTACTGCAGAGTATGTCGTAAAAAGTAAAAATGTCAAAAAAAAACTTTTTCTAAAAATGCTTCAAACTATCAAAATTGTGTTTTATCAACGTTTCATACCATCACAAGTGTTAAAAATGCAAAAACAGGTCATATTTTGACATGTCAAAAATTCATGGAAAAAAAAATAAAACCACTCATGTCTGAAATGTGCAGACTGTTGTCTTTCAAAGTGAAGCTTGACAAATGTGTGTTAACATGCACCCCCCCCGTCTGTCCGTCCAGGTGAAGGTTTGGTTCCAGAACCGCAGGACGAAGCACAAGCGCCAGAAGCTGGAGGAAGAGTCTCCTGACGCGCAGCAGAAGAGGAAGGGCAGCCAGCACGTGAGCCGCTGGAGGGCGGCCACGCAGCAGGCCGGCGGCGAGGACGTGGACGTCATCAGCGACGACTAGACTGCGGCAGACACACACGCACACACACACACACACACACACACACACACACACACACACACAACGTCACCAGAAGTATCCACACAAACCCCTGAAGGACTTTGAAGGTGCATCCATCTTCTCCACACGTTTCCAAAGAAATAAAAGAAACACACGTAGAACGTTCTGAATCGTTCGTGTTGCATCGTCGGAGGAGTCCACTGTTCAGAAGGTGACCCTGAACGCACCACGAGGCAACACAGCTGTAACCGACCTGTAAATCAAGATTCGTGAACCGAGTTTAAACCTTTTTGGGCTGAGCTGCAGCCAGGACGCACCAAGTGATCATTAATGATGATAAAGCTGGAACATGAGACACGCGCTCCTCATCTCAATCATTTCAAAACAAAAGTCGTGCAAAACTTAATTTTAGTTTACAAACTGGTTCCAAATCTTAACGTGCAGTCAGATTACAGCTCAGACGCAACGATCAAACGTTCCCAAATTCTTTGTTGAATAAACTCTGTAAAACAGGAAACTGTGGAGATTTTAACTGACGTTACATTCATGAGATCAGTGTTTCCACACAGAATGTCAAACACACACACACACACACACACACACACACACAACACCAACAGTGAGCTGCTCAACTCCACGAGGATCGATGGACGTCCCTGAAGGCATCGTCGGCGCTCAAGCAAACCTTCCTGTGATGGACAGGATCAGCCAGGAGGGAGGAGCTTAAAAAAAAAACAAAACATGGACTTCCTGTTGGAGCCGGACTGGACAGGCTCCTGAGACGAGGTCACCGCTGTGGTTTTGGTGCCAAACTGAACCAGCGTCCTGAAATTAAAAAAAAATAAAACACACAACAGAACCGAGGGGATTAAAGCGAGCTGGTTTCTGAGCGTCTGTCTGCAACAGACGGAGGCCGGCTCGCAGGAAATCTGCTGCGGCGAGGAAAACGCCTGCGTCTGCGTCACAGAAGAAGAAGAAGAAGAAGAAGTTGCGGCTCCTCCAGCAGAAGAAGAAACAGCAGGGGCGGTGTGCGTTCGAGGTCGTCGAAGCACACAAACGCTGTTACAAACCCTCCGTCTGTGACGCCTTCACGCTCCAGCTCAGACCGTCTCATCTGCGGGGGGGGCAGTCACATGGTCACATGGTCACATGGTCTACATCAGTTCATTTCAATAAAACAAAAAAGGCCCGCATCAGCGCACACACACACACACACACACACACACACACACACACACACACAGAGTGCAGCTCTGAACCCTGACACACACTCACAAACACTGAGTGATGCATTCACTGACCCGCATGGAAATTACAGCTCTGCTCTCGCCTCTGCAGCCGGGAGTTACAGATTAAGAGCGGGCGACGTGAACAAGCGCACCGGGGTCCCATCACGTCACTCAGCGTCTCCTTTTAATCCCAGATTACAGCCGAGGATTGTGGGAAGGTTCAGGCTGTTAGCCTCACATGCTAACGTCTGTTAAAAAGGTGCAGGGTAACCTGAGCGTCCTGGTTCAGGTGGTCACAGACGGAGCTCAGGCCGCACAGACTCTTCCTGCTCGCTGTTCCTGAAAGGCATTCTGGGAAATGTAGTAAAACCAGAGGAAGTGGAGCTGAACGTCACAGACTGATGATGTTTGAACCGGCTGTTTCTCTACATTTCTGTTCTTCACAATAATAACAAACGTTGGACTTTCTCCAGAGTTGAACCAGTTCCACCATGTTTAACCTCACCACAGTGTTTCTATGGGAATACTGGACATAAATAAACTGGGGGGGTCAGGTTCCCATGTTACCCTGCTCAGGGGCACTGCGGTAGAACTGCGGCCTGTCGGCTGATCCTGGAGCAGTTTTCATTCTGCCGGTAGTTTTGGAAACAGAAATGTAGGTATTTATGTAAAATGGATTTGAACAAAGTATTCTATGCATCTGATGTGTATATACGGAACATAAGGTGTGTTTGTTTCTCTCACTGCATCAGCTCATCTGTTTGTTTCTTCTTCCTGGACAGATTTACCTCATCACCTCCTTATGTAGCACTTCTTCTTCTTCTTCTCCTCCTCCTCCTCCTTCTTCTTCTTCTTCTTCTTCTGCTTCTTCTTAGTCAGATCTATTTTTTCATCGTTTTAGGATCCAATGCACTAACTAACTGTACGACCTGTTTCCTCTGACAAAGAAGCTTTGTACTTCCTGTGTTCAGATTTTTTGGGGAAAAAAAATATATGAATAAAATGACAAGAAATAAAAAGTTTTCTTCATGTGTTCAAAACATACAGATGTCTTTTTTTATTTCTCTTCACAGCCCTTTTCCTGGTCTTTGATTATTTGCTGTTTATTTTTCCTGAGTGGAGATTTGAATATATATATAATATTTAATTTTTTATGTGAACATCGTTAGTTTAACACTAAATGTAATATTAAATATCAGGGTTAAGAAGAAGAAAAAACGTTAAACTTTTACAATAAAAAAACCGAACAATTACTTTATTATTATTATTATTATTATTATTATTACTAGATGTTAAACATTTTTCCTGTAATGTTCCCTCCTACTAAAGACAGTAATTATATTCATTATTAATTATATGAATATAGTTTTTTTAAAAACAGTTATTATTATTCTTTCTGATTAAATTAAATTTATTTATTACTTTAATTAACAAAAATAATGTATTTAAAATTTTAAATCAGAGTGGATGAATTCATATTAAACACAGCGGGTTTAAAAAGCGTCGTAACGTGTGTGTCTGTCCTCCGCGGGAGGGACAGAGAGGACAGTGTGTCGCGGGGACAGTGTGGACAGAAGCGGCGGTCTGAACTGGGACAGACCGAAGCTGATCCCCGGCCGCGGTCCCGGCTCGGTCCCGCCGCCGCCTCCTGCGGCCTCGGCCCGTCTCCGTGTGCGGGGTGTGAGTCTGATGCGGGTCGGGACCAGAACCCGGGACTCAGAGCACTTCCGTTTTTATACGAACCTGCGGTCCAGAATCCGGATGACGAACTTGAAGAAGACGGAACCGGAACCATTCCGCGTCACAACTTCAACACAGAACACTCACGTTAAAACAACAACAACAACAATAATAATAATAATAATAATAATAATAATAATAATAATAATAAAAAACATCGCTGTGGTTCGTTAAAATTATTTAATGTCGAAAAATTAGATCCTTCACTGAAACAAGTTTTTCATCCTAATCTGGTTTTAATCTGACGGTTTCAGATCCTTTACTAAAATAGAAATACAGAAGGATTAAAGTTCATCTGTGAGAAACTCTGATCTCACTTTGGAAAATAAAGAAGAAGTCGGATTATTTAATCTGTAAATGTTTCTGACGTACCGCGTTAATATTTCACTTCAGTCTGAAAAATTAGGAATAATTATAATTAGATAATTTATACCGCTGGATTATTATCCAGGTAACATTTTGCAGGTTTAATTTAGTTTTTTATGTTTTAATAGTGAGTCAGATCTTTTATGTTCCTGTATAATTACAGTGGATTCTGCTCCACAACTTGTTCACGACATGAACGTCTCGTCTGGGCCTGACGGGCAGCGACAGCTGGATAAATAACAACAACAGGAATTAATCCGCAGCAGATCTCGGATCAGCGCGGAAACAAAAATAATGTTGTTTATAAATCACGTTGAAAATGACACAGAGACAACATCAAAAAATTGGTTTAATTAATTAATAATAATAATAATAATAATAATAATAATAATAATAATAATAATAATAATAAAAAAACAACAGTAATGGAAGCAGATCAGCCCCCCCCGTCCACCCCCCCCCCATACCTGCCTGTATGTTGCTGCTGTTGCCATGGAAACGCCTCAGTATTCACATCGGGGAGGCTGCAGTCAAATAACAGATGGTGGAATGCATGTAGGTGCACGACCAACAGAAACGAATTATCACTTCATTTCTGCCTCCTCTGAGCGCAGTGTGTGTGTGTGTGTGTGTGTGTGTGTGTGTGTGTGTGTGTGTGTGTGTGTGTGTGTGTGTGTGTGTGTGTGTGTGTGTGTGTGTGTGTTGGGGGGGGGGGTGAACCTCCCCGGTTATTGATGGTTATTAAATTCAATTATCAAACCAGCAGATAAAGTAACACAGAGCACAATGTGAGACATTTCCCGGATGCTTGGTGTTGATAAAGTTGTGATGAATGAAAAAAAAAAGAAAAAGAGGATAGACCGTGATGAAGAAGTTCCGCTTCCCCACAGGATGAACCCCTGAACGCGTCGCCGTGGAAACAAACATGGCCGCCGTGGTTAAACCTGCAGACACGTTTATAAACTGCGTCATATTTTTGAGAAAACGATTTATTTTTCAGGAGGAACCAGCAGGCTCGGAGCCGGGAGCCGGGGGGGAAGGTGTTGAGGGACGGACCGGCCCCCTGCACATGGCTCTCTGCAGGAAAATGATTAAACCCTGATTTCCTCTGAGGAGTTCGGTGGGAAACGTGCAGGCGCCGTGTCATCAGGCGTAAACTTTGTTTCACAGTTTAGTTGTGTTGTTGTCGGCGTCGTCCAATCAGCAGAGTGCTACAATTAGCGTCAATCACGCGGCGGCGGCGGGATCAGGGGGGCTCGACGTTAATCAGCGTGTTTATCCAGAGGAGACGCTGAACGCAGCCGCTCGTTACCAAACCTCTAATCAGCCCAATCACACGAGCCGCCGCTAATAAACGCCATTAACACGAGAGGCTGCCGCTACCCACGATGCCGCGGGGCGCCGGGCGAAACAGCTCAACACGCGGCCGTGCGTCCGTCCCTCACGCGTCCGTCTGCAGAGTGTGTGTGTGTGTGTGTGTGTGTGTGTGTGTGTGTGTGTGTGTGTGTGTGCGTGCGTGCGTGCGTGCGTGCGTGCGTGCGTGTGTGTGTGTGTGTGTGCGTGCAATAACAACAATAACAACACAGTAGCTCTGGTGGAGGGTTTAAAGTTTAACATTTTGGCATGTGTGAGTGTGTGTGTGTGTGTGTGTGTGTGTGTGTGTGTGTTTCTGGGGTTTGATTGTGGGGAATTCCAGCACACACACACACACACACACACTCTCACACACATTGGGCCTTCGCACGAGAAACTTTCCCATGAACCTGCGGTTAAAGATCCGTTAACCTCGGCGGCAAGAAGAACCTCCGCTGCACCGGGGGATTCTGGGAAAAACAACGCGACGCCGTCCGCCGTGCCGCACGTGCGCGCAAGGCATCCTGGGAAAATCGCTCGAGCTTTGTGTTGTTGCCGTTTGCTTCGCGCGTGTCGCCGCTGAAGCGCGGAGGAAACGTTCAATCAGCAGAATAAGAGCGAAGCGTTTCTGATTTCACACCTGAACGTGACGCCGCCGCCAGAAAGTCACGACATCAAACAGGAACGGAGCGGCTGTAAAAGTCGTGATTCACGTCCGTCGATAATCAGACGGCGTTTATGGCCGCTCCACCTCGCTAACTGCCGGGTGATTGATGGGTGACGTTCCCGCCTTAACGCGTCAGGCCCGTCCTGCAGAACGCATCAGAACCGGTCGCCGGTCCTGACGCCGCGGCGGTTCCTGAGTCACTTCCTGACTGAACGTCTCCCGGTGCATTCTGGGAGAAATTTGCATCAACCTTCAGCCTCATGTGACCCGAAAACGTCCGACCCGACCCTCCCGGATCTGCGGCCTCAGCGAAAACCGCCGAGCCCCTGGTGTCGCCGTGGCAACGGGGCCGGTGGGCGTGATTTACGACCGCCGCGACGGCTTAATGACGGGTTTGGGCGCCGGGCCGCGAGTCGGTTTTTACAGACTGGAAGAGCTGGTTCAGGCTCCCGGATCGGCTGCGGCTGATCCTGAATCAGCGACCTCGCCCACCCCCGAGCGCTTCCTGCGGCGCCACCTGGACGGGCCGCTGTGATTGGCTGAGAGCCGCAGACTGACTCCAGCTGGTTATTATTTTTATTTTTTTTTATGAATCAGAGAGAAAAGTGAAATTGAACGTAATGACAGTGATGAGTTTTAGTTTGACGTTAACAGTCTGACTCGCTGCTTTGTTTACGTCTCTTTGTTTACATCTCTTTGTTTACGTCTCTTTGTTTACAGTGAAACTGGGGAAATAAATCATTTCAGGTTATTACAGAAGCCAAGGACACGTGTGATAAAATGTAAAAATACTGCGGATTAACTCTGTGTGTGTGTGTGTGTGTGTGTGTGTGTGTGTGTGTGTGTGTGTGTGTGTGTGTGTGTGTGTGTGTGTGTGTGAGAGACACAGATGTGAACCTGTGGCCTCTGATGTGTGTCCAGTTGTGTAAACATAAGTTGTGTGTCCACCACAGAGCAGATTTCAGAGTTGTGCGTCGCCCGTTTCTTTTTCTGTGACTCGTTGCTCGGATTTTGTTCCTATTAATTTCTGATTTATAATTTCTAATAATTGTATAATAATGATTTATAATAATCCTGAAGTAGCGGTGAGTGAAGTTAACTCGAGCTCTTCCAGTGATTTACGCTGCTGCGCTCTCGAGGGACGCGTCATTTAACGAGCTTTGATTTCTGATTGTGAAATTATGAGGTCATTTGGCTCTAACGATCGGTGGTGTGTGTGTGTGTGTGTGTGTGTGTGTGTGTGTGTGTGTGTGTGTGTGTGTTATTTTGAGCTTCTCAGGAAACAATTATGGAGGAAGCAAAACGTGTTGTTTCGCAAAATAATTGTTCTGCGATAACACAAAATAATTGCACCTGAGATGTTTTCAAGCTTCCGCTAAAAAAAAAAAAAAAAAAAAAAAGGTGAAACGTCCCCGCAGGTTTCAAAGCGTGCGCGCGCGCACACACGCGCACAGTTCGTCACTCAGGTGCGAGTCTCCTGTGTCGGGACAATGCGGCCCGACCTGTCGCGCAGGTGAGCCGCTCTCAGGAAACCGCTCGCGCACCACGTGACGTCGGACGTCCGAACCACGTCCGTCGGCAAACGACACTTGCGCTCTGGACGAGTGTGTGTGTGTGTGTGTGTGTGGTGGTTTACACTGTAACGACAACAATAATCGATTCACTGATCGATCGGTCGACACCTCATTGAAAATATTGAATATCGTTTTTGTCTTTAAAATGACTCAATATGACGTCACTGTTATGTCAACACACCGGAAACTAAAAGAACCGGGTTCCTCTACTCCTGAACTGAAAAAGTTACTCAAGTAAAAGTACACGAGTACAATCAGGAATGTACTTTGTTGTACTGTGTTAGGTGAGTACTGTTACCACGCTGTTCTGTATTTCATCATTAAACTGTACTCCTGTTTTTATCTAAATATTTTTCTTGTGGATTAATCTGCAGATTTATTTAATCTTTGTGTCTAATTTAGTGTAAAAAATCTTCTTCCCTCCAAAAGTCCAAACCTCAAACATCAGATTAAGTAAAATAAATACAGTAAAATGTTTAATCTACCATTATCAGTACTGTCACTAATTAATTTTCTGATTAATACAAACTTCTTAACATGTACAGTAACTACCCATGCGCAGTAAAAAGTACTTCAGGATCTCTTGTGTGAATATTTACAATGTTTTCCAATAACTTTCCGACGCCGTCCTGTTAAACCTGCTCAGGTGTAAATCCCAGGGATTCAAACCAGCCGGGAGTGAACGTGGATGAAGGCGGCGCAGGATGGAGGGAACATGACGGGGCGGCTTCCCGCCGACGCCCGCGGCGACCCCAGGGTGACGTCGCGGTAGAGGAGCTGCCGATCGGACCGTCCCCTGTCATTAATTTCTCTGTGATACAAGTCGGCACAGGTGAGACACACACAGGTGAGACACACACTGTTGGATTCCCAGAAATGGAAAGTGGTTTTATCTTTAGATAAACAGCCGGTCTGCGGCTGCTTCTGGACCTGCACGTCCTCTCTGCGTGCGACGGTCGACAAACCGTCGCCGACCTGGACGTCCCGCAGCCGCAAAGCATCGTGGTCATTCCTGCTGTTTTAGCTCCATCTTTGGTCTCCACCTCTCCTCCTGAGGGAAGCGTCTGCGGCGGCTGAACGCTCGCGTTCCCCTGTCGGCGTCCATCTGCCTGGAGACACAGCGGACTTCATCAGACGGTGTGTGTGTGTGTGTGTGTGTGTGTGTGTGTGTGTGTGTGAAATCTGATGCTCAGACAAAAATAAATAAAACTTCACGTACATAGTTTTTTTTTTTTTTTAAAGTAAAATTACACACATATGGAATGAAAGCACAGATTCCAGCGTATGAACTCCATCACCATTTACCTCGCTGATGCTAATAATAACCCCCCCCCCGACACCTTCCTCACAAATGGGACAGTTTTTATTCAGATTAGCTCCTCCGTGCTCGTTAGCGCACCTGTGCTCTCTTGTACCTCATTAAAACACAAATCCTGCAAATTTCTGCATCCGCCGACGGAGGCTCTGTTACCAAATACTGCGCAAGCTAGCACTGCGCTAATTAATGTTAGCGGGGGGGGGGTGCTCATTTACATAAACCTGAGCTGAAAAAGAGTAAAAGACAACAGGACGCCCCCCCCCCATCATCAGCGGGGCCTCAGAGCATTCACACCCGGAGTGGGTTCCTCTTCCTCCTCTTCCTCTTCCTCTTCCTCCTCTCTTCTTCTTCTCTTCTGCGACTTCTTCGTTACCTTCCTCTCTCCTCTTCCTCCTCGTCCTCCGTCGTCGTTCGGCGGGTGGCGGCCTCGGTGCTATTCTGAGTCGACCTCGGAAACGAGGGTGCGAGAACGAGGAGGAGAAAAAAAAAAAAAAACCCTGCAGGTTTGAATATTCAGGCTTTTTTTTTTCCTTTGAACCCAAAACGAACGTGTAAATAATGTTTGATTCCGCTGATCAGCCGGGTGTTAATCACATTCCAGACAAAGGAAAATTGAATATTGCAACAATTAGCAGGTTTGATGGAGGCAGTCACGCTGCCGCGGCGCGCGGCTTATATTTAACTCTAATAAATGACTAAAACAGTGTCTGAGGAATTGCAATTAGGCTCCGGTGGAGGTGCGGAAGGCGGAGCGGCGCCGAACTCGCGGGGAGACGACGGAGCGGGCGGAGGACGCGCCTCCGACGGTCGCGTTAGCGCCTTTAGCATCAGAGCTAACGACCCGGTTAGCCTCGTTCGCGGCGGGGGCCCGTTGAACTTGACCTGAATCACCTGCGTGAGTCCCGCTTCCTGTGACTCAGCGCAGGTGTTGTCACCTGTTTATTTCTCTGTTGCCGGGCGACTTTTACTCAACCATTAAAAAACTTAGATTTGCCATCAGCTTCAGCCCATCAATCACGCGTTTTACAGTCGCACCGTACGAATTAACCTTAATACAGCATTGTCGAGATTAAGTACCGTAAATTAACTGGTCATAAAGAAGAGGAGCAGGACACCACACCTGTATTGTGTTGCTAAAACCATGAAACAAGCGATGACAGAGGTTTTTAGGTGACAGGAAGTTGGCAGCGGTGGGAAAAGATTTACAACCTGCAGAAACACGTTGCCTGAAATGTGACTGAATTTATTCCCCTGGCTTCAGAGCGCAGATTTAATAATCCTGATTACGGTTCATAACTGCGTCCAATTAAGACGACCGGGGGAGGGGGGAACAATAAATAATGTGTGCGTCGCTGTTAGCTCCGTGCTAACGTCTGGCTTCATCTCGCTGGACTTCCTCCTTTCACGCCGCAGCGCTCCGAGGGATCGGCTCATGGTTTTTGTTTCCCAGCCTGTGCGAAGACGTGAGCGCCGGCTAATTTGTTTAAAAAGGTGCGGGCGGGTTCAGAGGAGGCCTCGTTATCCGCCTCCGTCTTTTCAAACAGTGAAAGCGAGCCTTTTTCCTCCTCGCACCCGCCCCACACCTCCACCCGCCCACCCTCCACTTGTTCAGCTGCAGCCATGCATGCTTAAAGCCGAGGAGGAGGAGGAGGAGGAGGAGGAGGGCGCATCCTGCAAATTAGCAGGGGTTGATTTCCCTCGCGGGGGTTTGGACGGAGCGAGCCCGCCAGGTCCCGAAACAGCGAGGGCGGCGTCACGGCGGGCCGAGCGAACGCCGCCGCCGCCTCCGATTCAAAAACGCTCCGGCCCGTGTTGTTACAGGTGGGGATTACCCAAATGTCCCCGGCACGGTCCGCTTAGCTCCCGCCGCAGAGGAGGCGCGGGACGCTCGGCGCTAACCAGAACCAGAATCTGACCGAGGTCCAGGTCTGGGACAGACCCAGAAACCAAAACCCAAAGCGGTTCTGCTGCGGAGGACCTGGTCCCGTCCGACACATGAAAGAGAGGAGACCCCCCCCCCCATGTAAATGCGAGGACCTGTAATGATGTAATGATGTCACACGTGTTTTACATACGAGGCGGTAAACTGCTTTGTGTGTCACAGGACCAGGAAACCGATCAAAAACGTTGGAGCTAAAAGAGGCTTAAAAAATGTTTTTTTAAAAAAAATCAATACGAGCGGCGAGATCGATCGTCGAAAAAGAAAATGAAAGCCGGAGCTGCCGGGCTCACGCGGCGCGGTAATAATAGTTGGGCGAGGAGCGGAGCGGGCGGCGTGAACGGGAACGCGGCGCCAGCGAGTTAAATGCGACGGAACGCTTTTTAAAAAGTTGTAAACGTAAGCATATGCACCGCAATCTGTTCCGCTGTTTACTGGTGCGTGCGGCAGCGAGCGCGGCGAAGGATTTCACAAGTAATAATTCATCGGCTCCATCTCACTCCATGACTCTAATTAACGCATCATTAAAAGCATAATTCAGATAATTATAATTTCGCACTTTTTAAATGAGAGACGGGGAAGAAGGGGAAGGGTGTCTGAGGAGCCAATTTAGCGAGCGCAACAGATCCTGAGGCGGCGCCGCTCTCCCGCCAACCTCCGGGGTCGGCAGGAAGTTTGGATCGGAACCGAGCCGAGCTGGATCGCCGCCCGACTCGTTTTCACGCGGACCGATATGACACGCGGAAATACTACATTTATACACCAGAGGGATACTGATACTGCTGCGTCACGGGGAGGCTTTTATTTTGTAGGAGCGCAGGAAACAGGAAACCAGCACCCGACCTGCACCGCGCCAAATCTCAGCCGCTCGACCTCTAATAAAACCAAGTTGTTCTCCTGCTGCACGATTGGCTGCGTGTGCTTCCTGTTTGTCAGTGTCAGAGCAGGCGATTGGCCGATCGAGGGGCAGGGGGGGCGTGGCCTGCGGCGCCGCACCGGAGGAGCTTCTGTGTTTTTTAACTTTTATTAAAGTTGGAAATTCTGCTCCCGGTTTTCATCACCTCCGCACGCCGTGTGTTAATGAGCACGAATCCAAACTGTTACAGTGTGTGTGTGTGTGTGTGTGTGTGTGTGTGTGTGTGTGCAGGTACAGTATTCAGGTGTGTGCTGTGACGGCATCAGATGGCGACAAGGAGTTTTTTTTCCCCGTTCCTGCTTTCTGGAAACTGTCCAAGTCAATTATCCCACCTTCAAACACACAACTCTACACACACACACACACACACACACACACACACACACACACACACCTCAGCTCCCTCATCAGAGGTGTGAACGAGGTAAGCGTCTCTCTCTCTTCTCCTCCGTGTTCCGTCTGTTGAAATCTGCAGGGAACCAAATCACCAGCGATCGGAGCGTGTCGAGTCTCTGGCGTGGGAACGGCGAGGGCGCGCGCGAGAACGCCCGACTTCCTGCTTCAGCTCGTCGACCAATCCCCGGACGGGGGAAGAAGCACGCGAGCTGATGACGACGACGTAAACGATGTTTGTTTATTGTTTTTATGACAATAAAGGTGACGCTCGTGTGGTGAGTTCAGACGATCGTACTGCAAAGACAAAAGAAGCTGTTGAACAACGAAGGTGATAAAACACACAAACCTCTGCCCCACAACACAACAAACGTGTGTGTGTGTGTGTGTGTGTGTGTGTGTGTGTGCGTGTGTTGTGTTCATTACTGCTCTTCTCACCTGACTGAACGCTGGAGGTGTCAGCTCCGCCGCCTCAGGTGGAGAGATGATGTCACCTCCCCTCCCCGACCACATCATAAACAACAGCGCCGCACACCGTGATTCACACACACACACACACACACACACACACACACACACACACACACACACACACACACACACACACACACACACACACACACACACACCTGAAGTCGGGAATAAGAACAAAAGATGCAGGAAGTTCAGGTGTTTTCTTCTCTCATCGTTTGGTTCCAGGAAGAAAAATCCGACTTCATGACCTCCGGCGTTTGGCCTGAGCCGCGGTGCATTGTGGGAGTTGTAGTTCTCACCCTCAGCCTGCTACACAGCCGCTGCGTCGAGGTCCGCCCGGGTCACGTCGGCTCACCTGTGAGTAACACACGACGCATTTGATATTTAATTTCCCCGCACACGCGGACGAACGCGGTTAAAACTGGAACCGTCCTGTTTTCAGTCGTTTCCCGCCGCCGACTTCCAGCAGCCGGAGCGGTTCTGGACCCGCCGGCTGCCAGAGGCCTGGCGCCGCAGATGGCCGGCTCGCGCCCAGTCCGGAACGTTTTTTTTTCCACACAAGACGTCTGGACCGGCTCCCGCTCGCCAACGGCCCGGCTGCAAACACACAGTGACGAGCGGCGCCGACGCCTCGCTCACCCTGCACCTGCTGCAGCAGTTCTGCTCGGCGCCGCTAAAAATAACGCACGGGAACGTGAAAATCGGCGAACGGATCTCAGGAACGCGGGAACTTCACCCTCCGTCCGCTCGCCCTCCTCCGTCAGTTGGTTTTCATCCCTCTTTTTTTTTTTTATTCCCCTGTGAAAATCCGGATGGTTTCCAGACATGAATCCAGTCCTGAGTGTAGGTGTCGTCGTCTTTGTCCAGTGATTTTTCAGTTTTGGATCCGCACGTTCTCATTGTTCCTCACCCCCCCTTCATGGTGGGTGGACCGAGGCCTGACCCGAACAGACGACGGCGCTGAGAGCCCAGCTTGATGAAGTGGTCGCGTACGTGGGAAGGGGCCCGAAGGCGCCGGGTGGGAGTTCTGGCCCGGTCCGGCCTGACGTCAATGCGTTTTTTGGGATGCGGCTCTCTGTGGGGGGGGGTGGGGGGTGCGTTCGGAACCAGGCCCGCTGAGGTTCGGACCCAGTTCGCCTGACTTGAATCAGATCAGGTGATCGATGATCGACCCACCAACAACCTCCTGATAAACATCTGTAAAACAACCAAACAAAAACAGAAAGTCAGAAAGTCTCGGATCAGAACTTTACAAGAACTGAAGGGGAAAAATAAAAAAAAGTTCTTCCTGGGATTATTTTTTTTCCCGGACTTTGGGAATAACTCCAGTGATCCAGTTCAATTAGCGAAAGTCTGAGAAACTGCGACTCCGGTTTAAATTTACCTCCGTCACCACTTTCATTCCATCTCCGCGAAAGTGAAATCACGCGCTCGGCGCAGCAGGTTCTGGTTCTGGCACCGGGACGAGGTTGGTCCGCCGCCGAGTTGGCCGCCGTCTCCGCGCCGTCTCCATTAGTTCTTCGGGAGGCACGTGGAGCATATGGACGGGTCCGGATCAGCGCCACCTGAGGGAATACCGGGAGGAGATTGTATCTGCTGCAGCTACAAACCAAACCCTGGTCAGAAAGGAACCGATTTAACACCGATCGGCGAACCAGCCGCCGCCGCCGCTCGTCACAAACGCCTCCGGGTCGACTTCAGACGACGACGCGTCGCCAGAAACAACCTGCAACCGTCCTCGCAGATTTACGGCCGGCGGAGAAACCGCAGACGCGAGATGAAGGCTGCAGATCGTTATCTCGACGCGCGTCGGATGATTCATGGCGAGGAGGCGCAGCGGCGGGAAAACGCTCAGGGAAGCGTGTTTTCAAACCAGCTGGAAACGCAGCTTTCACACAGCGAGACGACTTTCGCTCTGACGTCAGAGGGGGGGCGTGGCTTCCCCCCCGAGATGGTCGCCGTGACGACGCCGAGCTCGAGAATCTGGTCAGAACCTCGGTTTCCGTTCCTCATTCGTATCTGAGATCCTGAGATGGATCAATGATGTCAGCGTTCGCATCGACCTGATCAGATGATCGATCAGGTGATCGATCAGACAAAGAGACTGGGAGTGTTGTGAACTGGACCTGGATCTGTGTCAGACCTGAACCGGGTTCAGAACAGAACCGGTAGACCGGTTTAATGAAGCCGGTTCGCAGCGCAGGAAGTGCAGGCGACGTCACTGCCTGAACCGGCCGGCGGCTCTCGGAGCGGGACTCTCCTCCGCCTCGACTCCTTTGTTGTTTGGCGCTTTGGACCCGGGAAAAAAAAAAAAACGACGACGCCAGACGAGAGGCGAGAGAGAGAGAGAGAGAGAGAGAGAGAGAGAGAGAGAGAGAGGGGGAAGCAAAGTGAGCGTTTAGTGGCGGGTGTGAATTGCCTTTCGCACCAGACAGATTTCCTGATCCGGTAATGGCTCGAGCCGGCGGTTCCCGGTGTCGGCTGCACATGCTCCGGAGGCCTAATGAGGCGGCATTAGCCGGGGGAGACGCGGTAATTAGAGCCAACGTCAGCGCCGAGGACAGATGGCACGCTAAGACAAGCCTCCCGACTTCACCTCCGCGACACACACACACACACACACACACACTGCATGTGTGTGTGTGTGTGTGTGTCCTGACAGGGGACGTGTCAGAAGAGAGAGAGAGAGAGAGAGAGAGAGAGAGAGACGGGAGAAAAACGTGTCAGAGAAAAAGACGGAGGGCGGGCGGAGACGAGGCCAAATGTTTGCGGACGCCCGCGGGGTCGCCGCCAAAAGTATCCAGGCTAAAAGTACTACCTGACGAGTACGAGTATCTGCGTAGAAGTACGCACGAGAAGAAGGGCGGGGAAGAAGGAGGACATGTAAAGGAGAGGAAGACGAGAAGGAAGAAGGGAGGGAGGGAGGAAAGAGGAGAGAGAGAGGAGGGGGAGGTGAAAGAAAGGAGAGAGGAGGAAAGGAAGAGGGGGAAAAAAAGAAAAGGAGGAGAGAGACGACGAAACGCGTCGGGAACAGGAAAGGAGGGAGCGTTGGAGGGAGGATGGAGAGTGAGAGAGCGGAGGAAGAGGAGCGATAAAAATAAACCGGGAGGGGGGGGGGAGAGAGAGAGAGAGAGAGAGAGAGAGAGAGAGAGAGAGGAGAGAGAGAGAGAGAGAGAGAGAGAGAGAGAGAGAGAGAGAGAGAGAGAGAGAGAGAGAGAGAGAGAGAGAGAGAGAGAGAGAGAGAGAGAGAGAG
>JAFBJZ010000956.1:332500-335000 GCA_016785225.1 Psettodes erumei | reverse complement strand
GGCGTCAAATCAGCGGGACGCACGGCGGCGTGCAGAAAGTTGAGGCGCAGGGGCTGATGGGTAAAAAAGAAGAAGGAGGGACGGAGGAGGATTCATCTGAGATGTTTTGACCTTCGCTGAAAGCTCTTCAGGTGTCACGCTCCTTCACTTCCTCCCGCTGTGTGTGTGTGCGTGTGTGTGTGTGTGTGTGTGTGTGTGTGTGTGTGTGTGTGTGTGTGACACGCCGCTGTGTTTGGACTCGGCGGCGGACGACAGATCGGCCCCGAGGCGCTGCAGGTGTTTGAGACGAGGAAGAGAGAGAGAGAGGGAGGGAGGGAGGTAAAGAAAAGACGGAGAGGAAGAGAACGGAGGAGACAGGAAGAAAAACAGAGGGATGAAGACGAGCACAACTGTCAACACAACACAAACGCACAACTGCCACACCAAATGACTGACAACTACTTCACGTGTGAATGAGTCTCTGCGTCAGTACTAAAGGACCCGTGTCGACCAGGAGCTCTCGCCCCTCTGGGGGGGGGGTCGGTGTGTGACTGTGTGTGTGTGTGTGTGTGTGTGTGTGTGTGTGTGTGTGTGTGAGTTTGCAGTGTTAGTACGAATGTTGTCGACTCCACAAACACGTTTATCTCGTAATGTTTGTGTTGATTGGACGGGATTACACACAGGTACCTGAGCATAAGGAGTGTGTGTGTGTGTGTGTCTGTGTGTGTGTGTGTGTGTGTGTGTGTGTGTGTGTGTGTGTGTGTGTGTGTGTGTGTGTGTGTGTGTGTGTGTGTGTGTGTGTGTGTGTGTGTGTGTGTGTGTGTGTGTGTGTGTGTGTGTGTGTGTGTGTGTGTGTGTGTGTGTGTGTGTGTGTGTGTGTGTGTGTGTGTGTGTGTGTGTGTAGGGTCTGCAGCTGTGTGTCCCAGCAGCACCTTACGGCGAATCCCCCGCGTCGCGGCCCCTTTAAGTAACAGCGATCGCGCTCGGTTCCCTCCCGCCTCTGCCGCCCTGCTCCGTCTAAACGAGCGCCCCCGATCAGAGTGGGGCGGCCCCTCGGCGTCCCCGGCGCCGGTGTCCCGCTCCGTGTCTCCGCCCGACACCGGATCATTTGAGGGAAAAGCATATGCGCGTGCATCTGCTTCCAGGACCGCGGCCGCCGCGTCTCAGGCGGCCGAGTTTTAAACCGAGCGGCCATCTGTCTTCCTCCTCCTTCTTGGCGCCAGAGCGCAGCTTGAGCGGCGGGGGTGGGGGGGTGGGGGGAGGGGGGGGCAGAGGAGTCACCCTCTCCTCAACACAGGGAGACAAAGAGTCTCCTCAGAGAAGGAGCTGCTCATCCCAGCAGCGCCGCCGAGGCCCGACTCCTCAGAGGGGCTGCAGGTCACATGACGCAGCTAGGGGGGGTGGGGGGGGGGCAGGTTTAACAAGTGAATGAGGTTCCGCTGGACCTGATCCAGATTGGGGGGGGTCCAGGTTTAAGGTTTTAGAGTTGGGTCTCTGTGGGTCCAGCGGAAATGGGAGGACAGGACGCCCCCCTGCCCTCCCCGAAAGGAGCGGCCATAATGAGGACAGAGGAGGTGGGAGGGCTTGGCCCCCCAAACAGACGTGAAACTGTCATGGGGGGGGGGGGCTTCCTGCGTGGGTTCGCTGAGTTGGGCCGTCGGTGGGTTCGGAACGGATCCGTGTAAGATCGACGAGGGGGCCGTGGGGGCGCCGCAGCTCGCCATCTATGACCCCCGCCCCTACGCCCCCACGCCCCCCCAGCCTGGAGGAATGTTTGGAGGAAGTGATCAACACGAGCCGTCTCTGCTAATGAGCAGAGGAGAATACGGAGCGCGCCCGGCCAATGGGAGCGGACCGGGGGGCCCATTGTGTCGGCGCAACACTGAGGGGATCAGCTACCGGGGGGTCCTCTGAACAAATCCAAAAGGAACAAAGTGGGATTATCAGGTTCCCAGCGGCATGGGGCTGCCCCCCCACGTCATTAGACGGCATTAAAGAGCCCCCCCCCCACCCCCACCCCCCCACCCCACCCCACGACCCGGTCCGACCGACAGACCGGGCCGAACCGGAGCGAGGACGCCGCCTCCTTCCTGAAGACGTTTTAATCGTTAAACGAACCGTTTTAAACTCAGCACTTCCTGCTGGAGTTTCACAGTAAAAGCCCCGAGAGAAGCTTTTATTGTGGAAATCCTCCACAATTAAGCAACGCTCCTCCATGCTTGTAAAGGGTCATTCTGCGCAAACTGACCTAAATCAGTAATCACAGTAATTAACCTGCAGTGTTTGGGGGGGGGGTTGGGGTTAGGTGGGGTGTGTGTGTGTGTGTGTGTGTGGGGGTGGGGGTGGGGTGGGGGGTGTAATCAACCACAACCTGACTCAAGAGCCGCCGCCTGATTCGTTCCCGCGTCCGCTCCGACGCTCGCCCCGCGGAGGAAGCAGCCGGACCTAATGTCCCACTCCAGCCCCCGTAGTGTCGGGCGTAATTAAAGGGTGATTAGGAGGTGGTGGGGGGGGGGATGAG
>JAFBJZ010000956.1:300000-327500 GCA_016785225.1 Psettodes erumei | reverse complement strand
CCCCCCGGTACCTGAGCCAATCAAACGACAGATCACCTGTGATGTTTCAGAGAGGAGGGGGCGGGGCTGGGTTCTTATCTGATCCAGACCACTTTGGGAAGACACCTGTGGTATCCAGGGCCATATATTACCACCTAAGTAGCTGCACCCCCCACCCCCCCCACACACACACCACCCCTGGGGTTTAGTGATGGAGGTCGGCAGAGCTGTCTGATGAAGGAAGTGAGGACGACAGGCGGGAACGCCTCTTATTTATGGAGCGGTGAAGGTGATCAGGTTCAAGATGAGAGAGGAAGCGAGGAAGCAAGACGCAAGGAAGCAAGGAAGAAAGGAAGGAAGGGAGGAAGGAGAGGAGACAACAACGACCCCTAACTTTACTGAGCTGGATTAAGTTTGAGCAGCGCCGAGTCTAACACACTCTGTGACTCACGTTCTGCAGTCCTGGTCCTGGTCCCGGTCCTGATCATGGTCCCGGTCCTGATCCTGGTCCCTGATGGTGCACCTCGTCCCGCGGCCTCTTTGATCTGCTGATCTACCTGCTCGACGAGCTCAGAGGATGTTTATTCCACACCTGAAGTGTTGACAGGTGTCATGGGGGGGGGGTGTGTGTGTGTGTGTGTGTGTGTGTGTGTGTTTGGGGTGTGTGTGTGTGGAGGGGGGGGCTGCTCAGGTGCTGGTGATAGACACTCCCTTTGTCTCCAGGTGTGTGCGTTGCTGAGGGACACACGCGTTTCTTCTCATTTCTGCATCACTGTGTGTGTGTGCGTGTGTGTGTGTGTGTGTGTGTGTGTGTGTGTGTGTGTGTTCATGCCCCTGGGCTCTTCCTGTAGCAGCGTATGTTTCCACCCCCCCCCCCCCAACCCCCCAACCCCCCCAGGCCTGGGGAGTTTACAGGCTTTAACTGGGGCCGGATCATCTCCCCAGTGAAGACAATTAGCTGCTAAACGCTTCCCTTCGCTCGCCGCTGTTTGTTTACGCGGCCGCCATGTTTGCTGCGTGCGCTTGGACCGGTTCCCTCTGATTGGACGAGAGGGAACAAAGACACGGCCACAGTTTTACGTCAGAACTTCACATTTCAATGTGACTTATTTTTCTGGAAAAACATCAAAAGGAAGTTAAAAGTTAAAAGTTAAATCTTTTACATTGTTTCCTCGTCCAATCACGTGACTCTTGGGGTTTTTGGCGCCGTGTTTGAACCGCAGCCTGTGATTTAGCTCCGACCACGACCGCGCCGCCATAACCACGGCGTCTTTCTCGCGGAGGCTCCGTTGTTGTCGGTGAAACCGAATCCCGTCTGAGCGAAAGTTTACATCCCCACAGACACGGCGGGTAATTTATGACCCGGTCCCGTCTGAAACACGCTCGGGGCGAACGAGCTCGACGAGTCCAGGGAAACGAGCTTCAGGTGAAAAGATCACCTGAAACGGGCCGGAGGGCGACGGGGAACCCGACACCGAAGCCAGAACCGTCGTGAAGTCCGATCGGTGAGAGCGGCGCCCGCGTGAATCTCCACAAAGAGAAGGAGAACAAAGGGAAGCGCCGCCGACCGGAACCGTCCTGTCGGATCGTTCCAGCGCCTCTCACTCGGGAAACGCTCGTCCGCGGCGACAAATCGAAATGTTTCGTCTCGGCGGCGGGCGCCGGGCCGAGGTCGTGTAGAGACACATTGTCCATCAGCGAACGCCCGCCGAGCGCGTTTCGCGCGAATATGCGAGGCGTCGCTTTGTGATCGGGTCGTCGGTCACGAGGTGAGAGAGATGAAAACCTGTTTGTGCAGAACCTCGTGGGGGAAACACTTCACGCTGCAGTAAAAGTACAAGAAGCACAAGTAACAATACTGCATTCAAGAAAAAAAAAAAAAATCTTTCGTCCGATTGGCCGACGGGACCCGGGTTGAGGACACGGAGACGTGGAGACGCGTCTCCGACTCGTCCCCGGTGATTCGGCTTAAAATAAACTTTGTGTATAATTAGTTGCTGACATCTGTTATTGTAATCGTCACCTCACGAGCTCTTTTCCCGTCACGCGGAGACGGACGAGGTCGGACGACATTCCCCAACACACACACGCACGCACGCACGCACGCACGCACACACGCACGCACGCACACACACACACACACACACACACACACACGCACACACACACACACACACACACACACACAGGCAGAGACAGGACGTCTGTTTGACTCAGGCATCTTCTTCCGTCCCCGCAGCATCAGAGATGTCCTGAGCCGCTGAGCCCGACCGAGGCCCGGGAGGAGGTTCTGTAGAACCCGTCCTGGAGGAACGTAAAGGAGCAGCTCCACCTTTAATCTCCTGCAGAGCTGCAGCTACTTTAAGCTGCTCCGGCGTGTGTGTGTGTGTGTTGTTGTGTTGTATTGTTGCGTTGGTCAGTTGTGAGAAAACGCTCCACTCTCTAATTTCTTATGAATCAAAAGTTAAATTTTTAAAAAGGGGAGGGGTGGGTGCTGTCAGTCAGGATGTGAGGCTGCTGGATGTGTGTGTGTGTGTGTGTGTGTGTGTGTGTGTGTGTGTGGGGGTGTGGGGGGGGCCCAGTCATCTCCTAAACGGTAATTTATGTGTTGTTGTGGAGGACAAATTGCTGCAGGAGGTGCACCATTAGTTAAAGCGCGGCGTGTTTTCACCTGCAGCGCAGCTATGCCAAAAATGTCATAACTCAGCGCCGGGCCGCCGGCGGCCAGAGAGACGGGCTTTTATGGTGGGGTGGGGGTGGGGGGGGGGTGACACCCCACACTGACAGAGATAATATATAGACTGTTCAAGTTCTCACACAGTCAGTAATATACATGAATACACAGGTTTACAGTCATTTGTGATGAGACACAGACTAATCACACTGTCTCATCACCGGATCACTGGACCTGTCCTGTTCTGATGGGTGTGTGTGAGTGTGTGTGTGTGTGTGTGTGTGTGTGTGTGTGTGTGTGTGTGTGTGTGTGTGTGTGTGTGTGTGATTCATCCTCTGGGGACCAGGAATCAACACGACGTCGCCACAAACACAAACCGAGCCTGGATCGGATCACAGAACCCGCCCGGGTCCAGGTTCTGGAGTCAGTTAATTTGAATACTCAGCTGTTCTGAGTTATTTTTACCTCTCCTGTAGTTTTCATAATGTTTGATTAAGTGAATTAGGAATTATGAAGTACTCAGAAGTACTTATACCACAGTGCAGAAGTACTCTGTTACAAGTAAAAGCCTGCATTCAACATTAAACCTGCAGTTAGTACAGGTAAGTAAGTACTATTACCTCAAAAACTGTACAGTAGTTTAAAGAGTAAAAGTACTGCACTGATATTATATGAGAGTTTTAGACTGTTTAATTTCTGATCCTGTAATAGATTCATACGTGTTTTTTCCGTTGTTAAGATTCTGAACAGATAAACTGTGTTCAGTCTGTAATTAATAAATTAATCAATAAATAAAAATAAATCATCATTTCATGATGATGATTTTTCTTTTCTTCACGTATTTACGAATGTTTTTTCTGCACCTGACAAATTAAACTGAATGTGTGTGAGAGTTAAATCCAGGCTCGGCTTCATTACAAACGACACACAAGCGCCCCCCAGCGGTGGGACCCGGAACCACAGCAGAACCGAGCCCGCGGGTGTTCCGAATGAACCGGACACTGTGGTTTCACCTGTGATGACGTAGAGTTTCCGATAAACGAGCTTCTCTCACGTGAAATGTTCATTTTTGTTAAAAACAGAAATTAGTTAATTGGTTTCACACTGGACACACACACACACACACACACACACACACACACACACACACACACCACTGACATCTCAGCGTGTGTGTGTGTGTGTGTGTGTCCGGTTATGTTCAGAAGCTTCCAGCAGCAGCGAAGCAGCCAATCAGAGCGTGACAGACGAGCGCGAGCCCGACCATCTGTAGGTGGACTGATGCCGACCACACACACACACACACTGCTGTCACTGCTGTTACTGTAACCGTGGATGTCCACCTGTAACGTGACGTCACTTTAAGGTTTGTTCCTGAAGTTGTTCCTGAACGTAACTCGTTGACGTAACACGTGGAGAAACACCTGCCCCCCCCCGTGTTCCGATTCGGTTCTTTCCCGGACCTAACGACCCGCTTCATGGTTCCGGTTTATCTTTTATTTTTCCGCTAATTGCTCCGTACCAGAAACACGCCCCCCCCGGTTCATTAACGGAGGCTGAACCGACGTGTCACATCTGCTCCTCCTATAAACACGTGTGAACTCCCGGTTATTAACATACAATTTCATTATGCGACATTACGGCGGAGATAAAGGATTATAATTACGGGGGGGCTCCTCACAAGGTGAAAATTGCACCCAGGGGGGAACAGCTTTTTTTTTTTACTGGGGGGGGGGTCTCTTTGTCTCCTTCTTTGGCTCGACCCCAACAGTCCACAACTGTACCAGAGCCGGTTCTGGACGTGGACAGGCGGGTCTAGGTCCAGCTTCTCCAGAACAACTTTGATTTTCTTTCTCCAATTTCATTTAAAGAGGCTGAACTTTTATATCTCCTGTGTTATATATTAATTATTATAATAATAATAATAATGTTTGAATTGTGATGATTGTGGCTGCAGCTAATGAACGTCTCTCACACGATCAGAATATTTCCACCGATCAATCAGGAAAATGATTTACAGTACAGAAACTTCATCCATACACTTTTACCTGACGCTCTGATGTTTATTTCTACGTCTTCAACCATCACTCACCTGTGACCACGCCATTAGCTTTACTCATTAGCTCTAGGTTCACCTGTTAGCTTTACTCATTAGCTTTAGCTTTGCCTAGTAGTTCTAGCTTTACTAATTAGCTTTCGCTTCACCTGCTAGCTTAAGCTTTACTCATTAGCTTTAGCATTGCCTGTTAGTTTTAGCTTTACTAATTAGCTTTAGCTTCACCTATCAGCCTTACCTACACTCTTTAACTTTAGCTTCACTTGTTAGCTTTAGTTTTGCCTGTTAGTTTTAGCTTTACCTATCAGCTTTAGCTTCACCTATCAGCCTTACCTGCACTCATTAGCTTTAGCTTTACTCATTAGCTTTAGCTTCACCTGTTAGCTTAAGCGTTACCTATCAACCTTACCTGCACTCATTAGCTTTAGCGTCACCTGCTAGCTTAAGCTTTACTCATTTGCTTTAGCATTGCCTGTTAGTTTTAGCTTTACTAATTAGCTTTAGCTTCACCTATCAGCCTTACCCTGCACTCATTAGCTTTAGCTTCAGGTGTTAGCTTTAGCCTCTCAGTGTGGACCTGAAGCACGGAGCAAATTAAAATGAATCGTGAATTATAACCAAATAAATAAACTAGTTTTGGACTCGTCCAGCAGCTGAAACCCTGGAAATCAACAATTTAGAGATAAAGTTTTTTTCTGAGAATAAGAAAAAGAGAAGTGGAAGAAAAAAAAGGAAGAAACGAGCTCGGGATGTTTTTTCGTTGAGTCATATTTATATAAATACTGAATATTGTACAAATCGTGGGTTTGGAGCTTTAACGTCCAAACGCCGACGCTCCCTCCGTGCTACGTTAGCGCTCTGGCTAACAAGGCGTACGCATAGAACAACGTAGAACAGAACAGAACAGATCAGATCAGCCCGACTCTCATGGACGACCCCGGTCCAAGTCAGCGTGACATCATCGCGACCCGTACCTGTACCTTGACCTAAATCCTTTAAACGTGCAGAGCGCCCTCTGGAGGTTAAACTGGACTGTAACAGAACCAGCGTGAAGCGACTCGCCGCGGTTTAACGCAGCAACAAGCCGCCATCGTCGCGGTAACAAACAGGAAGTTTATCCCGTTTTAATTTCCGAAGCGCTCGGCTCGGGAACGACGAGCCCTGAATTTCGCCTGCAGGTGTAAACCGTCGTCCTTTTGTGCATTTTTAAATACCGGCGAATATTTTACCCTGCAGCTAATGCTAAGACTAAGAAGCGCGGAAAAAGCGCTCACCTCCACGCCGCGATCCGGCCCGGTTCGCTCGGTTTGGCTCAGTTTACTGCGTTCACGGAGGAAAAGGAACCCGGGAGTAGTAAATAATAATATTTCGGATTATAAATTAGCGTCTCGTAATCTTGTTTTCTTTGGTGGAAGTCGAAGCGTCGCCGTTAAAAACAGACGCGCTTCCCGCCTCCTCCAGCGCCTAAGACGAGGAGAACCCGAAACTCAAACCGGGTCGTTCAGGAACCGTCCGACGTGGATGAAAACGTGAGGAAAACAAACGTTACAGTACGATGCATATTTGGCAGATGTTCTGCACATTTGCACAGGCCCCGAGTAAAAGAAAACAAAACAAAAACAAAAAGTTCTGAAGTTTGCGTTCCAGCAGGTACCGTCCGGTTCGTCCCACCTGAGAGGTCCGAACGGTTCCGAGACATTTGACCTGGTTGATGAAACAGCGCTTGTACCTGTTCGAAGGGAGGCGCAGTTTGTTCAATGCTCCAGGCTGCAGCATGGAAACTGATCGATCGCTGATCAATAAGTCTGTTCATACCAGTCCAGCCCCCGGGGTCACTGAGGGGTCCGACAGCGCCGACCGTTACATATGGAATAAGATAAAGAAATCTGCTAAAGGATCCGTGTAGCACCGCTGGTTAAAAAACCTGAAAGAGTCTGCAGGAGGACAAACAGGTGCTGATCCAGGTCCTGGTCCTGGACCTGGACCTGGACCCTGACCCCCCCCCTCCAATCTATGCCAGAAGACACCAGGGCGTCTGGTTCTGGTCACACTCCAGCTTGGTGTTGATGATGGTGCAGGGAGCGCCGCTGATGCTCAGCTCCTGTCTGGACTCCACCTGGTACCGGAGGTTGGTGAGCCCCCCCTCCGGGTCCACCTTAAACTGCTCCTGCGGGGGGGGGGGGTAATCTGGATTTTAAATGTGTTTATTCTGGTGTCACAACCAGAATATTTATGATTTATTTTAGGAAATTCGTACCTGTTTCTGAGACGCGACCCGCTTCTGGTCCCGCTTCCTCCAGGCCGGGTCGTGGATGTGCATGAAGGTTTTGTATCCCGTGGTGATTCCGCTGGGCCTGAACAGCTGCGGGGGAAAAAAACCACATGGATCAGGATTGACGCCGATCGGACCCGATCGGACCCGCTCACGATCTCGCTCGCCGTCGAGGCTTTTTCACCTGGAGCTCGGCTTTTCTCAGCCTCCGGTAGAACTCGTCGTCCTCGCGGCCCCAGCCCCAGAACCGGTTCGACATCCCGTTACACTGCAAAAGATCCCGCAAACAAAGAATCAGATGATGCAGGTTTAAACCAGATCAGGGTCGAGGGCTCCCTCTGGTGGACAGATCCCGCCACTGCGCCCCCCCGGATCCGGGTCAGAACCCTGGTTGTTTTGTTCAGTACCATGGAGTAGTGCTTCTTGGTGAGCAGCAGGATCCCCCCCACGTAGGTCTTGTAGTGGTAGAGCGGGTGCAGCTCGGGCGAGGCCACGTGGAACGGGCCGTCCTCGGGGAAGCCGTAGTCCAGCGCCTCGTTCAGGGGCAGCAGGTCCACGTCGTGCATGGCCAGGTAGTCCGTGTCGTTGCCGCTCTCCAGGTAGCCCACGTTGATGAGGGACGCTCGGTTGAACCTGAAACACACGCCGGACGCCGTCAGACGTGCCCCACCTCTGCCCCCCACCGGCCCGGCTCCTCCTGGGGGGGTGTGGGACGTTCTCACCTGTAGTGATCCACCTGGTTGATGACGACGATCTTGTGGCGGATCTTCTTCTTGTTGAGGAACGTGTGCATGAAGGGAACGAACACCAGCAGCTCCTCGAAGCGCTCCCTGAACGGGATGATGAGGGCCAGTTTGTGAGGACCCCAGGACGGGTCGTCCGCCTGGCCGTGGGCGGGGCAGGGGGGCGGCGGCGGCGGCGGCTGGGGGGCGCGGTGGTCTTCGTGCGCGGAGGACGAGGACATTTCACCTGAGCAGCTGAGCTGCAGCCAGAGCAGGGAGGCCAGAACCAGGACCATGCAGAGGCCGAACAGCTTGTAGACCGTGCATCTACCGGACAGGAACCTGAGGACACACAGAACCAGTCCGGTGTCAGAACACAAGAGGACAGAACCCGTCGGAACACAGCAACACAACAGGCAGGCGGACCGGGGTGAACGAAATCTGTCGTTAGTGACGCAAGCAAGAAACTCCACGACAAACAGCTCAGAGTCAGCCCGACGTGCAGCCAGAACCAGAACCAGAACCAAACCTTCAACCCCTGCTCTGCGTCGCCCCGATGCTGAGCCGATCAGATCAATATTCAATAATGACACAAGAGAGAGGCACAGAGCAGAGGTCCAGTCCGTCAGTGTGAAAACAAACAACACAGATTCCCAAACCGGGTCGCGGGTTCTGAAAAAACATCATCACATCGGGCTGGAGGAAATCTCTGCTGGAGTTTTATAGAACGAGCACATAATCAATAATGAACAGAAAGGTGACATTACTACAGTACTACCTCACTGTAGTACTGGTACTTATACTCTCTTTGTATCAGTTATAGACAGATAAAAGAGAGAAGTTACTCCTCATTCTTTCAAACGTGGGAAAAACAATCAATATTCGACCTGATATTAAAAATTTACAGCGGCTGATCAGAAAATCAATAAAGCATAAGTGAACAAAAACAACAAAGATGGCCGCCGCTTCCGCTCACCTGCGGCCCAGGTGAGGCAGCAGAAGCTGAACACTGTATAATAACGTGAACATCGTCAGCTTCTGTTTAACACTTAACTTAAACAGTCACGTGTTTTTTCCATCTAAAATTAAAACCCTCTAAAGTTGTTGTGACGACCTCTGAATGTCCCCGGACCACAGTTTGGGAACCACAGCGTGAACGCAGTGTTTACTCACTCCCACTGTCGCTGACGGGGGACGTTTGACGGCTCGTTTCTTCAAAAAGGCCAAAAAAAAAGTGAGTTAAGTTTGTTTTACAGACAGCCCTGTCTTCTGTTTGTTTGTTTGTTTGTTTGTTTGTGCGGAACAAACAACCGCAGAGCCGTCGCTGGGCGCCACGTTAAGCTCTTACCTCCTCTCCTCCTTGAAGTAGAGGACGGGCTTTCTTCTCGACGAATACATCATCTTCACTCAGCGGGAGCTGCCCGGTGTCGGTCCGGCGGTGAGCGAGGCGACACGCCGACAGACGAGCATAAACACGGCGGCGGCAGCGGCGGTTGTTGTTGTTGTTTTCCCAGAGGAGAACGGTCCTCCCGTTATTTACAACGGTTTTCACGCCTCCATGCTCCGGCTAGTCTCGGCTAACTCCGTGCTAACTCCGAGCTAACTCGGTGCTAACTGTCACCGAGCTAACGTCCGCCGGTTCGGCGTCACGGCCTCTGAACATCTGCTCGGTTGAATAAAAAGTCGAATTGGATTTGTTCTGGATCCATCTTTCTCCGTGTGTGTTCGTGTGTGTGTGTGTGTGTGTGTATGTGTGTTAGCTAACAGCCTCCGGTTAGCCGTTACCGTACACGTAGCATGTAGCGGTTCACACACGCCGCCGCTCCGGGCTCACACTCGGGCATTTTCGGCTTTTACTTCGCGTTCTCTCTGCTCTGTCGGCGTCGCCGAGCGTCCGGTACCGTTTGGGTTCGGTGAGGAGTTAAAATTAACGGAAGACGAACCCGGACGCCGAAATATTTACCGATAACTTTACGCTGGAGAAAAAAAAACGCCAAACAGAAGCCGACTGTAATGCGGTGCGATTTGAACACGAGTCCGGGGGGGAACGGCGGAAGTGGATTTAAAAGTTCCTACTGTTTTTTCCATTAAAGGGACAGTATAACGTGCGCACGTCGAACCAAATCATTGCGTTTTTTATTAATTGATTAATTTATATTTTAGTTTTTTTTAGTTTACATGTAATTTTAGTACATAACAAAATAGATGTATAAATAAATCATAAATAAAAAAACATTTTTTAAAAAGGATTTGAAAACGTCACGTGACATCCTGTTCCGGTAATAAACCCGGAAGTTTCCGCGGCGGGAACAGTGTGTTCTCGGTGTGTGTCCGGCAGACGGTCATTTGTAAGGGCTCGCGCGCCTCAGGTGTGCGTCGGCGGGACGTGATGGACAAAGCGCTCGCGTTGAGTCTGCTCGTGGCCGTTGTTGTGGCTCAGGTGAGCTGCAGGAGGCTGACGAAAGCAAAGGTGAGTCGACTCGCCGCGACCATGTTGACGTTCACGGCGGCGTCTTGAACCTCAGGTGACCCAGATTTAAACCGAGTCGGTTCAATTCGATAAGAAAATCAGTTTTTATCGTGGAATAAACTGTGTTTTTAATCTGGACTTTTGTCTTTTGTCTCATGGTCTTCCCGAGTTTAATGGCGCGTTATATCGTTTTACATTTATACTTATTGCACATGAGGAAGGCAGCGTGTTGTGGTTGAAAGCTCAGTAAACGTTGCTTTAAAAATCAGTGGTCTGAAATCTGAATCCGCGCGTTCGGTTCTGTTCGGTTCTGTTCAGATTCTGGGCTTCGACTGGAAGAACTGCGGCCAGCCCGACGCCCCGGCCGTGCTCAAAGCTCTGAGCGTGTCCCCGGACCCCATCGCCATCCCGGGCGACCTGACGGTGTCCGCCGCCGGGTCCACGTCCGTGGAGCTCGCCGCCCCTCTGGCCGTGAGTGTTTTTTTTTTCCTGATTCCTCGGAGGCTGGAGACAAACCTCACGCGATTTCGTTTCCTCCTGTGAACTTCTGCTGTGACTCGGTCACGAACACCGTTAAGTCGTGAGAACTGGACCCGAGAGATTTAACCTGAGTGTGTGTGTGTGTGTGCCCCCCCCCCGCCAGGTGAACGTGACCCTGGAGAAGGAGGTGGCCGGGTTCTGGGTGAAGGTGCCCTGCGTGGAGGAGCTGGGCAGCTGCCACTATCGGGACGTCTGCGACATCCTGACCCAGCTGACCCCGCCGGGGCAGGACTGTCCCGAGCCGCTGCACACCTACGGCCTGCCCTGCCGCTGCCCCTTCAAAGCTGTGAGCTACACGTTAGCGCGCTAACACACCCGGGGCGTGGCTGTGGACTCTGTCTGACCCCGCCCCCTCCTCCCCCCCGGTCTGTCTCCTCAGGGCTCGTACTCCCTCCCCCAGTCCGACCTGTACCTGCCCCACGTCGACCTGCCAGACTGGCTGACCAATGGGAACTACCGGGTCCAGGGAGTCCTGGGGAGCCGGGACCAGGAGCTGGGCTGCCTCAAGGTGGCGCTGTCCCTGCAGTCCGACTGAGACCAGCAGAACCGGTCCCGAGGTCTGAGTCTGGTTTTGTTTGTTTGCACGTTGAAAGTTGGGAATCGAAGGCAGAAGTTGCACAAAGTCCAAGAGTGTGATTTTTGTTTTTTTTACGGTTCCACCAGCAGAGGGAGACGTTTCGCAGCTTCACGCAAACACCCAGCATGCTTTGCTGCGGCTGCTGCAGTGCATGCTGGTCTGTTGAGTCTTTACATGATTGAAGCTTTTTTGTTTTGAAGACACGACTTCGCTGTGTTTACCTCAGAAGATTGAGGAAGTTGTTTTGATCATAAATCACATCGAGAGCGTTTGAATTCCAGGTTTTTAATTTTTAGCTTTTTCGCTGTAAAACTTTATTTTGTCTGTAAAAATCTTTTGGAAGAACAAACGTCTGACTCAAGAACAAACATCTGACTCTTTTTAAAACAAAAATAATTCCTTTCATACTTTCTTCTTTGAAGCCGTCACTGGTTTGACAAAGTGCTTCCTGTTCTTTTTTTTTTTTTTTTTAAACGAGGTTTTTCACCATCAGAGTGGAAGCTCAGCCTTTATCTTTAACGAATGAATTGATTGTATTATTGATTGTGAGCGCCTGATCAGACTTCACAGCGCCGACACGTTTCGATGAAATGAAACACGAACAGGTTTGATTTGTTTTCTAACGCGCTGATGACAAATGACGCTGAGATCACGCTTGTGTACAGTTTTTACTAATAAACCTGATCCTGTGAATTGTTTATGTTTATGATCCTTAATTAAAAACTCCTGCGATCGATGACTCTTTCGATCAGAAAGGAGCGACGGTTTTATTCGTCTCCACCAGGTGGCAGCATTTCCCCCCCCGAGAGTCCGGTGCCGCCGCAGTACGAAGATCCAGGTGCGTTAGATCAGTTCTCCTCGTTACACGAACGCATGAACGTCATAACCTGGAGTCGGATAGAAACAGAACATGTAGAGTGTGGACGGCGTGCTCTGAGTCGCACCAATCAATACATTGATTACTGAACACAAGCTGCTGTGAGATTGTGTTGTATTTATCTCCACATTAGTGCACAACACAGCAGGAACACACACTGTGTTCAATCAGTCACAACCAAAGAGAATTTCCTCCCAATTATCGGCATCGTGTGTGTGTGTGTGTGTGTGTGTGTGTGTGTGTGTGTGCGACACATGCAGACCACATGTTGCTTCAGACAGGAAGTGCACTGTTTTGTCAGGAGCGGCATTTTCACCAAAGAAAAAGGATAAAATACGGTTTCACTTCAATAGCGACCGCAGCCACGCCACACACACACACACACACACACACACACACACACACACAGCCGACACACACGTGTGCTGCAGCAGCCCTGCACTAACACTAATGATGCACTTTAACATTTTAATTTCTTACACGTGTGTTGTGAAAACAAATGTGTGTGTTTGGATTAGTGTAATGTGAATATAGTATAATAATTATTATTATTAATATTAATATTAATATTATGACCCAGTTCATAGAGAAGAAATTCATTATGTTTCTGATTTATTTTACTGCAGATCAAAGAGTCAGATACACAACTAATAAAAACTGTTTATTATTTTAACAACAAAGTTTTTCTCCTTTCAGACACGAGACAAAAACTCGATCAGACTGTTTGGTTTCATCGCACAGCATCATGGGAAGTGTAGTCACAAGGCTGAGAGCATGTTAGCTAACAAATACAGTACAAGGAAAGATGCTGTGGAATGAGTTTCCTCCTCTCCTCTCCTTCCTTGTTTCCTCCCCATCTCTCCTCTCCTCTTCTCTCCTCTCCTTGTTTCCTCCCCTCCTCCCGTCTCCTCTCCTCTCCTTCTTTGTTTCCTCCCCATCTCTCCTCTCCTCTCCTCTATTCTCCTTCCTTGTTTCCTCCCCTCCTCTCCTCCTCTCTCCTCCCCTCTCCTCTCCTCTCCTCTCCTCTCCTCTATTCTCCTTCCTTGTTTCCTCCTCTCCTCTCCTCTATTCTCCTTCCTTCTTTCCTCCCCATCTCTCCTCTTCTCTCCTCTATTCTCCTACCTTGTTTCCTCCCGTCCTCTCCTCCTCTCTCCTCCCCTCTCCTCCTCTCCTCTCTCCTTCCTTGTTTCCTCCTCTATTCTCCTTCCTTGTTTCCTCTCCTCCTTCCTCCTCCCTCCTCTCCTCTCCTCTCCTCTCTTCTCCTCGGCAGGACATCCTGTCTCTGGCCTCCGACCATCAGACCATTTCCTGCCACAGGAAACTTGTTCCCAGATGGAGTTAAGGAGGAGAGGAGAGGAGGAATGTCTGCAGAAATGTTTAAGGAAAAGAAAGAGGGGTGGAGAGGTGAAGGAGGTGGACAAAGAGGAGGTGATGATGAGGAGGAGGGAGGAGGGAGCGAGGGAAGGAAGGGGGTCAGAGGTCGACACGTAAAACAAACAAACCAGCAGTTCAGCGGGACAATAGAAGCGGAGGTGAACGGGTTCAGCCCGGTCACCGATTGGATGTCGGCAGACCCGTGTCATCACCTGTTGTCACGCGGGATCGACCAATGAGACGACGGCTCTGGCAGACGGACCTGTCCGACATTAGAGGCGCCACACGACGGACGATTTAGTTCTGCAGAATCTGGCCCTGCGGCCTCCTCAGGTACGGCTCACCTGCCGCGCAGTCAGCACCTGGACGGCCACACCTGTCAGGGGGAGGGGGCGGAGTCTCGGTCACCGACACACACACGTCACCTGAGTCAGTCGTGAAATAAACGTTTTTCTTTCTTTCCTTTCACGTTCCTCGGTTTCTGCTGCGAGGTCTGTAAATTTGATTGGATGAAAACATCCACTCAGGTCACAAATGAATGGAATGACACTAACAGACACACACACACACACACACACACACACACACACACACACACACACACACACACACACACACACACACACACACACACACACACACACACACACACACACACACACACACACACACCGCAGCTTCTCATGGTATGGTATTTGTCTTCTCCCACTCTGATTCTTATCTGGCAACATGTGGGTCAGCAGACCAGCTACATCCTGCTTTTAACACACTCGCAGACACACAAACACACACGCTTCCCCCCCGACAGGGATGTGTGTGTGTGTGTGTGTGTGTGTGTGTGTGTGTGTGTGTGTGTGTGTGTCAGCGAAGGGTTCAGGCCAAACAAAAGGTGAATTTTCTGTCAACTGCAGCGCTAATGGCTGCTAATGGGGTCACGTATAATCACTCACACACACACACACACACACACACACACACACACACACACGACTCATAGATGCTGGATATCAGCGTGTGTGTCTGTGTGTGTGTGTGTGATCTGCACACAGCTGTTTATCAGCCCTGCCTGACGACGCTTACAGGTTACACTAACCACACACACACACACACACACACACACACACACACTAACCGTACACAGCTGCTGCAGATGTTCTTCATTCGGTGCTTTGGGTTTTTTATTTCCTGGTTTTTTTCCTTCCTGTCCAGAACCGTCCAATCAGAGAGGCCGTGTGACGCCGTGTGACGCCTCGACGACTGAAGAGAAAAATGAAAAATAAAATGAAAGAGTTGAAAAAGCTTTTTGTTGTGGTGGAGAAAGTTGTCGACACGCACGGGAAGACGGAGGGTACGGAAACGACCACACACACACACACACACACACACACACACACACACACACACACACACACACACACACACACACACACACGCTTTCATACAGGTGGTAAATTAATTGGAAGCAGACGTGTGTGTGTGTGTGTCTGCAAAAGTATTTTCCTGCAGTTTATTCAACTGGGAATGTGGTCACACACACACACACACACACACACAGACACACATGGAGTGACAGCTGATTGGCTGCAGACAAGGAGGTCGATGGTGTTTGTTTTGCTGATAGTGTAATCTGATTGGCTGACCTCTGACCCCTGTGCAGACGACCGCAGACCCGCGAAGTTAAAGGTCACTCCACACCTTCCTTCGGGGGTTTGGCTTGTGTGTGTGTGTGTGTGTGTGTGTGTGTGTGTGTGTGTGTGTGTGCATTGTGTTGTGTTCCTGAGCAGTTTGCTGTTAATTTACATTTTCACGATAAATTTAGTTTCTCCGTCAACTCGTTCGGTTCTGATCCACCGGAGGCGTTTTTTTTTTTTTTTTTCAACATTCTCAGAAAATAAAGTTTGACTCTCGGCGTTGGGAAAAAAAAAAAAAAAAGAGTCAGATTTATGGAGTTAGTTTGGGTGTTTGTCTTTTCACGCTGTATTTCCTCTCTTGTGTATCTAAGACTCGAGCCACTGGACGCCCCCGTCACCCTCCACCCCTCCAACCCGAGCCGAGAGGAAAAGCGATACGCTTGAACCGTCGGCCTGCGGGACATTTCGGGGGGACGGGATGAAAACTAAACCTGCGCTGGGAAAACGCTCAGCTTCTGTCAGCGGGCGTCTTCGGCGTCTCCCGGTCACGGAGCGCGAGCGACTCCGACAAAAATCCGCCGCAGCGGATTCGCCGTTTTTTCGCCCGCGTGGTTGAAGAGGCGCTGCCTCGTCGTAATTACATGCATTTTCTGGAATGTGGGGTTTGTCAAATTAAGGACGTCTCGTCTTCCAGGATTCGTCTGAAGGACGTCGATCATATTTTATCGGCGCCGACCCGTGTTTGCGTTCGGTGCCCAGACCGTACGTCACCGTGATGGAGCTCACTCACCCCCCCCCCCCCGCTGTGACCTTTAACCCCCCGGGGTTTTAACTCAACGCCAATTTTCCAAATGATTTAAGGGCCCGGGCCGTGATGAGCGTCCGCGGCGCGAGGGCGAGGGGGGTAAGCGACCCAGAGGCGGTGTCCTATTTCTTTAAAAGCGCTCCGGAGTTTCCTCGGGGCAGGACGGCTCTTTTTCTCTTTGTGCTGATCCATCTGCATGCCACCCCCTCCTCCTCCTCCTCCTCCTCCTCCTCCTCCTCCTCCCTCCCTCCCTCCCTCCCTCCTCCTCCCCCCTCCTCTCCCTCTGATTGGCCGGCGCTCCGCTAACATGTGGAAGCCCACATCCAAACTTTTCTCAGTCGGAGCAGGAGCAGCGCTGAGCGGAGGAGGATGAACTGAGGCCAGCGGCCAGAATGAGCGGTGAGGACGAGCGAGGCTTGTTGTGAATGAGGAGGGAGGGAGAGAGAGAGAGGATGATGTCTAAATGAGAGGTTTCTGTAACTTTCCCCCGCAGATTGTTTGTTTCTTGGGTATTTACACATTGAGCTCGGTTGCGGTTTGTTTGTTTTGTAAGAAGAGACTTTGGATAATCTCGAGGAATAAACCGGATTGGGCTCTTTTAATCTGATGTTTGCGAGAGACAGATTTTAGTTCAGAGTTAAAAATCGTCTTCTTCTCTTGTCTTTCTTTAGTTTAGCCAGTCGACAGGAGACCATTTCTCACTTCACTTCGCGATGCTGCCGGCTCTGCTTCTGGTTCTGAGTCTTTGCTCGGAGGTCCGCTCCACCGAGCCGTCCTCAATAACCATCCAGTACCGGGTTTGGGAGGAGCAGGCGGCAGGAACCGAGGTCGGCCGGCTGGTGGATGACCTCCGGCAGAGGGACGAAGGTGGGCCCCTGGAGGACTTCCAGGTGGTGGAGCACGGGAAAGCCCTTCCCTTCTCCGTCGGGACACGAGACGGGGCCGTCTCCACCCAAGGCCGGCTGGACAGGGAGGAGCTGTGCCGCGGGTCGGACCTGTGCGAGGTGGCCTTCAGCGTCCTCTACAGGAAAAGCGGCGCCGTGAACTGCCTGAGGGTTCGCGTGGAGGTGATGGACCTGAACGACCACAGCCCCAGCTTCCCCAGCCCCGTGCAGGAGTTGGAGATCTCGGAGACGGCCAGCCTCAGGATGCGGATCCCTCTGGACCGGGCAGTAGATCCTGACGCAGGGCCCAACAGCCTCCAGACCTACTCCCTGTCCCTCAACCAGCACTTTGCTCTGGACGTGACAGTTGGTCCGGATGGGACCAAACAAGCAGAGCTGGTTGTTATTAAGGAACTGGATCGGGAGGTTCAGGGCTCCTTTGACCTCATCCTGGTGGCATGGGACAAAGGGAACCCCCCCAGATCTGGGAGCACGTTGGTCCGCGTCAATGTCCAGGACTCAAACGATAACAGCCCAGCGTTCGAGGACAGCAGCCCCACCGTGGAGCTCCCCGAGGACACGGCCCGGGGGACGACCATCATCAACCTGAAGGCCACCGACCCAGATCAGGGGGCCAACGGGGAAGTGGAGTATTCGCTCAGTAAGCACACGCGTCCGGAGGTCCAGAGGCTCTTCTACGTGGATCCACAAAGCGGAGCTGTGAGTCTCAGAGCCCCGCTGGACTACGAGGCCCAGGCCTCCTATGAAGTGATTATACAGGCCCGTGACCGCGGGCCCAACGCCATCCCCTCGCACTGCAAACTGCACGTGAAGCTCAGAGACGTTAACGACAACGCGCCGAGGATACACATGACCTGGACACCACCCAACTCCCCTGTGGCGACGGTGCTAGAAGGAGCCGGGGAGGACACCTTTCTTGCCCTGGTGATGGTGTCTGACGCGGACTCAGGAGAAAACGGCAAAGTGAGAGCACGTATTCATCAGGGATCCGGGCCTTTCCGCCTCAAACGGATCCACGGCGACAACTACATGATTGTGACCAACGGCAGCCTGGATCGGGAGAAGGTCATGCAGTACAACATCACGGTCCTGGCTCAGGATTTTGGAGATCCTCCTCTTACTTGTGTTAAACACCTACCCGTCCACATTCTGGACGAGAACGACAACGCTCCGGTGTTCTCCACGTCGGTCTACAAGGCTTCCTTCAAGGAGAACAACGTCGCGGGCTACCACGCTCTCAAAGTTCAGGCCCACGACGCCGACCTGGAGCTCGGCGGAAGAGTGTCCTACTTCATACACAACTCCAAGGAACTGGAAAGCAACACGCAGTCTTTCTCCATCCACCAGACCAGCGGCATCATAAGCATCCAGCGCCCCCTGGACTACGAGGAGTCCAACAACTACTCCTTCATCGTGGAGGCCGTGGACCACGGCCACCCGCCCCTCACCAGCACCGCGACCGTGCAGGTCGACATCGAGGACGTGAACGATAACTACCCGGTCATCAAGGAGCCAAAACCCAGAAAGGGTGTGGCCTCCTTAAGCGTCCCCGTCAACGCAGACAAGGGGGAGATCGTGACCGAGCTGGGGAACGACATGGAGGAGGCATCGACCGCTTTCCCAATCAATCGCCCAGTCAAGGAGGGACTCGGCTTCCTCGCGTCCACCCTCAAGGCCGAAGACCCGGACTCGGGGCTCAACGGAGAACTTCAATACCTCATTACTGATCAAAACCCCGACGGACTCTTCTGGTTGGATCAGGCTACGGGCCAGCTGTTTGTGAACACCACCAACGCCACCGAGCTCATTGGGAAAACCTTTAAAGTGGACATCGCCGTATCTGACATGGGCACCCCCGCCTGACCACCAAGGTGACTCTGGAGGTGGCCTTCATCAACCTCAAGGACCACCTGAAGAACTCGTCCCCCGGTAATCGTGGACAGCTGAGCTTCACCATGATGATGGCCATCTGCCTCGGCGCCACGTGCCTGCTGCTCCTGCTGGCCATCGCCCTGGTGACGACGTTCTGCCGACCCGAGAAGCGGGACAATCGGGCCTATAACTGCAGACAGGCAGAATCGACCTACACCCGCCATCCTCGGCGCCCGCAGAAGAACATCAGAAAATCTGACATCCAGCTCATTCCCGTCATCCGGGGCCGAAAGGAGGATCCTCCCGAGGAGGACAGTGAAGCTCAGCCGCTGGCTCCGCCTCCAGTGACGTCAGAAGAAACCGACAGACAATACACCTTGGCGTCGTCGGTCGTGAGCTTCCATTCCCAGGGCTACCTGGAAGCAGATGCCACCCAACCGGTCGCACATCCCTGCAGAACCCTCCGGAAACCTGGAAGCATCGAAATTGACGGCACTTCGCCCCTGACGCCCGCCACGTCATACCGGACTCTCCGGAAAGCCCGGAACCCTTCATCGTCCTCATCGGTCTCGCATTCGAGCACCTTAAGGCGCCAGGGTCCCTCTGAAGGGGAGGACGCGGGCTCAGGGTCCCAGGCGACGCTCAGGAGGCCGAAGGTCTCAGAGGGACGAGGGGGCTGCGAAGCCGAACACCGGCAGATGCTCCGGAACCTGGTCCGACTGTCCATGGCCGCGTTCGGCGACTCCATCGAGCTTTCCTCCGCCTCCCCGGACGTGCAGGTGAGTCGTGGCGTCTTGCGGGAACTCACCTTATGTCACCTGCCAAAACTGTGGGTTGACCTTTGCGTTGGGAAAACCCAAAACAGCAATGCATGCTGGGAAGCACGCTAGCAGACTTTAAAACCTCCGACTGAAGTTCTTAAAGTCGCGTTCAAGGGCAGCGAGCGGGGTCGAACCGGCGGATGCGCCCGTTTGCGCCGCGCTAACGATGTCGCTAAATCTGCGTGGTGATTTTTTAATGTGTCCTTATTTACATTTTTGCAGCGCGGCTGGAGCGTTAAGCTAACGCCGGCGGCGGCGGCGCTCATTTAAATGTCATTTACTTCGCTTTAAAAACGTGTGAGCACATTTATTCCAACATGTGCTTACAGTTAGTGCCGGAGTAATTAAGTCACCCCCACCCCCCCCAATCCCCCCGCCCCCCCGCAGGGTTTGAGATTAATCTGAAGTGAAGTCCATTAGAGAGAAGACACACACACACACACACACACACACAGCAGCTTCCATTACATTTTCCCAGCAGCCTCTTGTGTGATGACTTACTCAGACGGCCTGAAGGCTGGAGTCGGGTGGAGGTGAAGGTGTGTGTGTGTGTGTGTGTGTGTGTGTGTGTGTGGGGGGGTTAACGGGCTGACGGATGACTGTGAAGTCAAAAAGCAGCGAGTTTATTCAGGTGCTCATGTGTCACAGACAGTAGAGAGAAACTTTCCCCCTTTTTTTTCTCCTTCTGAATATCACATATCAGATTCGTACTGAAGCCATGGGGGGTCTCGTGTGTGTGTGTGTGTGTGTGTGTGTGTGTGTGTGTGGGGGGTGGGGGGGGTCAGAGTAAGCCGCGATGTGTTTGTAGTGTAAGCTAACACCGCGCCGACACGCCGCTCCGTCACTGACAAATGAGCCGCACATCACTTTCACTGAGCCGAGCTGCAGCAGAACCGGGCGCCGGACCAGGACCCAGTCTGTCAGCTGGTTCTGTTTGTCTATATGTGTGTGTGTGTGTGTGTGTGTGTATCATATTCTTTTTATCTTGTCCCTCACTTGATCACCAAATGTGGATTCATCCGCCACTGAAAATAGTCCCTTACAAATTCACTTGCTAAAAACCACAGTTTCAGGAGAACCAGTGGGTCGTGTGTGTGTGTGTGTGTGTGTGTGTGTGTGTCTGTGTGTGTGTGTGTGTGTGGGGGGCAGTTAGAAAAATGTAGTACATAGGAGCAGCTATTAGTTTAAGTAAATTTAAGTGGTGGTTCAGAGTTAAATCTGCACGAAGGCCGGAGAGCAGCTCCCGCGTCCTGAGCTCGAACGGCGGACGTTTGTTTTAAGATCTCAAACGATCCGAGACTCCCTCACGGAACCGCGGCCCCTGAACGCACCGCAGACCGTCGGCCCCCTGAACGCACCACAGAGCGGCGGCACCACCCGACAGAACCCGCGTCATCGGGGGCGAAAGTCGCCGGCGACGCCCGGCAGACGGGGAACAAAGAGCTCGGCGCGGTCCGACGCCCTCACGTGAATCCCATTAAAGAAAGGAAGAGGCCCGTTTTCTTTTTTTTACCCAGCATGCACCTCTCCTCTCCACTTAACCCAGTCGGCTTCAGAAGTTTCTCCCCTCCCTCGAGGTTGAAGAGGAAGAGGCCTGGGGGTGGGGGTGTGGTGGTGGTGGTGGTGGTGGTGGGGGGGTCACTGTTCACCTCCACCTCAACACACACACACACACACACACACACACACACACACACACACACACACACACACCACTCCACTCGTCCATCCTGGAAGGAAACGGACCAGAGAAGAATAGGCTTTTACGTACAGGCCGTTTCCTGTCGCGCCGTGCACGTGCAAAAACACACAAAGCGCACAAATGTCACCACTAAAACAAAGTCATATATTAGCACGTGCACGCACACACACACACACACACACATACCTACCCCCCCTGTGTGTGTGTGTGTTTCCTCCCTGGTGGTCAGTGTGTATCCGCTGTATAACGGAGCTGTCAGCAGAAAGCTCCGGGCCGGACGCAGCCGCTCGGTTCTCACACTGTGACACACAAAAAGAGGAGAAAACTCTGTCCACCTTTTACCTGAGGGTCGGCGCTCAACACACACACACACACACACACACACACACACACACACACACAGCGTACACACATGCACGCACGCACAGACACACACACACACACACACAGCAGCACCGAATCAAACCTGACTCCAGTTCTTGTTCCCAACAGGAATTAGCCAGCGATGTTGTTAGTGTGTGCGTGTGTTTTAGATGGTGAAGGTAGAAAGTGTGTAAAGTGATTACTCTTCCTCTTCCTTCTCCTCCTCCTCCTCCTCCTCCTCCTCCTCCCTGCAGCAGATCTCCCAGCTCCTCTCCCTCCTGCGACAGGGCCAGCTCCAGCCCAGACCCAACTTCCGGGGGAACAAATATTCTCATCGCAACGGCAGGTCAGTCCTCATCTTCCTCCTCCTCCTCCTCCTCCTCCTCCTCCTCCTCCTCCTCCTGCTCCTCTTCCTCCTGCTCCTCCTCCTCCTCCTCGACTCAGTGAAACCACGACAGAGTCCGACTCGTTTCCTTGTTGTTTTCATTTCCAAACACGATGAAGGTTTTTCGTCACGTCGCCCTGTAACCGTGTGTTTTGACTTTGTGCGACACGTGCAAAACTTACACAGAGAAAAACACAAACAAACAAACAAACAAACAAACAAACAAAAACAAGCTTTAAAAGCACTGTGTGCGGTCCGAACTCTTCACATAACACGCGTGTTAGTGTTTTTTTTTTCTCTTTTTCCCACCAACACACTTCGTGACGTCACATCACAACGCTGGAATCGTCTTTAACTGAACAGGAAAACTCCTCTTCATCATCATCATCATCGTCGTCATCATCATTTCTCTGACGTCACCACCTCACGACGCACAACCTCACCTCGTTATTGCACACATTTGTGCGCTTGAGATGAAGAGCAGCAAAGTTTGTCGGCGAAAGTCGTCGCCGACTCGCCGGGACTGAAATAACAGCGACAGACAAACAGGACGCAAACACACAGCGTCACAGGAAGAGTGTCTCACAGCCCACACAGTGTGTGTGTGTGTCTGTGTGTGTGTGTGTGTGTGTGTGTGTGCACGCACACTGACGAGGTGATTCACAGGAAGCAGCTACCTCACCGTCGCCACGGCGCTGAGATTAGATCTGGCATCACCTTGATACCACACACTGTTTGCACACACACACACACACACACACACACACACACACACACACACTGCTTGTTTGTGGTTATCACTGTATTTGTCACCGGGATCTCAGGAATTTTATCTCTCATCTTTAGATTGACACTGGAGTTGTGTCTGTTTCCTGTATCAGGATCATTGTTCTTTGTTTCTCTGCGACAAAAGCAACACAAACACAAACGTACGACAAGCGCCAAACATCAAACCAAAGAGTGTGTTGTTGTCGTTTTCCCTAATCGCAGGTGAAAGGAGGATGTTGTGTATCATACACAATGTAAATCAACATGTTAGACGCATTTTTATTATAGAAATATAAACTTTCTTCAGCGTTGTAGTTTTTTTCTCCTGAGTTTGTCAGTGACTTTTCCTGTTGTTGGAGAAAGGTGTTATCTGACAGTGTGTGTGTCTGTGTGTGTGTGTGTGTGTGTGTGTGTGTGTGTGTGTTGTGCAGATACGGGGGTCAGGACTGCTCCGACTGGCAGAGCACCAAAGACAGTGGACACGGGGAAAGCGAGGCCGGAGACGTGGACTGGGAACCGGGAAGAGACTCGCCCATCGACCCGCAGCTGGAGGAGGGGCTCAACAACCTGCTCAACAACGCTGGTACGCACACACAGACACACACACACACACACACACACACACACACACACACACACACACACACACACAGACACACACACACACACAGCGTGTCCGGGGGCTGCTGCGTTAAAAATCCTGCACCAGATCCGTCTTACACGGATGCGGTTGCCATGACAACGGAAACACAATGTCCATCACAACGTGTGGATTGCGTGATCATGTGAGAGCGTGTAATGACGCCACGACGACGAGACGGCAATGGGTGGGAGCTCACTTCTCCGAGCGGAACCCGAACGCATCGCACGTCCTCGTAAACACGACGTTCGGCACCGTATGACGTGCGAGAGACACGTCACCGCGAATCCCGAACACGCGTGTCAGAGTTTCAGGTTGTGTGTTTGACCTCACGACACATGTCGCGCGACACAAACAGCGTAAACCAAAGTGAGTTCAGCGGTGAAAGTCTCACCGCTACAGAAGCAGCTGTAAAATACACACACACACACACACACACACACAGACGCACACACACACACACACACACACACACACACACACACACACGGCCACTCACAATGGACGCACACAGCGTGTGGACAACAGGACAAAAGCAGGAAATAACACGGCGCTTCACCTCCACCCACACGATCCATTCATCAGGACTGTTAGCGTGTTAGCAGGGTTGTTATTGTTATTATCATGTGACGGCTGTTAGCGTGTTAGCCTTATTAGCGCCTGGTCCCACGATACAGTATTATTGGTATGACTTTGCTATTAGCATCAAAGTGTGTTAGCATTCTTATTGTTGTAGCTGTACACGTCATTAGCATGTTGTCGGGAGGGTTAGCATAGCGGGGGCTAACGCCATGCTAACAGGCACAGAGGTTAGCTCCACCCCACGTCCGCCATCTTGTTATAAATAAAGTTTAACCCAGATAATTTCAGGCTCATTGTGGAGCTGGGAGCTGCACAGTGGTGCAGTGTGTAGTTTGTACAACGTCCGAGCAGGTGTGTGTGTGTGTGTGTGTGTGTGTGTTTCTTCCTGGTATTGTGGCGGTCAGGGCCTCGGGGCGAGCGGAGGGGTTTACCGAGCGAGCGAGCTCGGTTTTATGACTGGGGAGGGAGAGAGAGAGAGAGAGAGAGAGAGAAACACAGTGTGTGCGTGGGAGTCGTGTTGTGTTGTGTGTGCGACGCTTGACTCACCTTCCACCCTGCAGGCCCTGTAATCAGTGTAAGTCACACCAGAGCGCTGTGACAACTGATGTGTGTGTGTGTGTGTGTGTGTGTGTGTGTGTGTGTGTGTGTGTGTGTGTGTGTGTGTGTGTGTGTGTGTGTGTGTGTGCGTGTGTGTGTGTGTGATTATGAATCATTCAAACACATACCTGTCCCTTTGTTCTGGTCTGCAGATGATACTGTGGGTGTGTGCGAGTGTGCGTTTGTCTTTGCGTGTGTGGGCCCGTGGTTTACGTAGTCTAATATAAACTCAGTGTGTGTGTGTGTGTGTGTGTGTGTGTGTGTGTGTGTGTGTGTGTGATAAAACTGTTAAACAGATGTTCTATAATATTGATATGATGTGGATTAATATAGATGTGGATTAATCCGCCACTGAAAGTAATCCCAAAGAGAAGCAGTACTTCCCCTGTGTGTGTGTGTGTGTGTGTGTGTGTGTGTGTGTATTTGCCACATTTGAAGTTGAAGTAAAAGTATTGAAATGTTGACACCTGCTGTTTGAGTCAACACAACCTGCCTGTGTTCAGATACACAAGTAAAAACAAGTGACGTTCAAGAGCGTTCGGAGGTGAAATGCTGCTGAAAACAAAGGGAGGAAAGGTGGTGTGTGTGTGAGTGTGTGTGTGTGTGTGTGTGTGTGTGTGTGTGTTAATCCCGTGCATCAGCTCCAGTAGTTTTACTCCATTACATTCAGTAATTATCACTTCGGTGTTCCAAATCCGTCCGTAAAAAAATTCCCAGATTTGGGAATCGGCGCCGCACAGATCAGACGAGGCTGAAATAGCTCTGAAGGGAAGCGGCGCAGATAACACAGGAAACACACGGCGGATCAACCAGGAAGCGCGGCACGTAAACAGGAAGTGGATGGAGGACGCGTCTCGCGGCGCGTGAACGAAAACCAAACGAGACGTGTAATCATCTGAGTTTGTTTGTGAGTCAGAGACCGGCCGCTCAGACACGCCCGGCGACTGGAATGTCCGACCGCGAGTTTTGTTTTTTTTTAATGGCGGCGTGGATGTGATGCGAAGCGGCACGTCGGACGACGCGGACGTGTCACTTCCTCCTCCCGCCGGTGAATATTTCAAACGCCACACAAACAAACGTCTGGCGTGTTTGTGCAGACGACGTCTTCGCCGAGGTCAGCGACCCCGCCTGGATGGCCCGGCTCTCTCTCCCGCTCGCCGCCGATTACCACGACAACGTTTTTGTCCCCGACGGGCCGCCGTCCCCCGACAGCGAGCTCCTCCCCCGGGACTGCCTGGACTCCTCCTCCTTCTCCACCTTCGGTAAAAACCACGGCGGCTAAATCTGCTCCGTTACTTCCTACAAACAAAGACGGTGGCTTGTTTACTTGATGTTTACTTGTTGTTTACTCCCCCCTCCTCAGGTAAGACCCCGGAGAAGGACGGCCCACTGGGCGGGGCCCTGCTGTCTGAGGTGAGCACGCTGTTCGAGATGCTGATGACGCAGAAGGCCGACGCCCACCCGGGCCCCCGCCCGGACGTCCTGTACCGGCTCTCGGCGGCCTATCGGCGCTCGCTGGGCCTGGACGCCGCCGCCGCCACGCCCACGAGCTCCGGGAACGTGGAGACGCGGTCGGGACTTTATCAATAAACGAAGGCAGAGCGCCGGAACGTACCAGGTGATGCGGCTCAGAACAGGAAGTGGGAGGTTTTCTGTGATTGGCTGAGGGTTCGATGGGCGTCTGCGTGTGTAAATAACGCCGGGACCAAACCCCGGTCATGTAAAGTCCAAACGTGCAGGATGCGTCGCGTTCGTCACTTCCTGCTTCAGGGCGCCGACGAGACTGTCGCACGGGCCAGGCGGCCAATCGAACGACACACACCCAGAAATAAAGGAAGGAAGAAGAGGCAGGTGCACAGGTGAGGGCGGAGAACAGGTGAGGCCAGAGAGAGAAGTTACGTTTATTAAAGGTCAGTTCATTTGTGCAGGTTAATCAATCAATCAATAAGCACCAGGTTTGATTACAATGAGCGGCAGTTGTTGTGTAGCTTTTCTTATGCGAACCACGTGAACAGCACTTTGTAAATAATCTTTTGTAAAACTTTTTTTTTATATATATAAATTTTGTATCAAGAAAAATTTTCCAATAAAATGTGTATCGTTCTAAAAACACACACATCCACAACTTCAGTGGAAAAAAAATGCAAATTTTAGGACGTTTGTGTGAGAGACGTGTGTGTCTGTGTGTGTGTGTGTGTGTGTGTGTGTGTGCAGAGCGCCCCCTGGTGTTTAAAAGACTCAGTTACAGTGTGAGTTCCGCAGACAGAGGATGTGACGACAGCAGCTGCTGATGGTGTGTGTGTGTGTGTGTGTGTGTGTGTGTGTGTGTGTGTCACTGCTCTCACTGTTGTTTAAATGATGCATTAAAATCAACAGTAGTCAATACGTGTGAACTGTTCAGTGACCACAGCGACCTCTGGTGGTTGGTACACGTCATCACAGACAGTTTCAGTATTTTCATATATGTTTTTATAAAGCTTATATATATATGATTATATATATAATATATATAATATAAGTATATATTATATACGAGGTCCTCTTTGATTTTTATTTTTTTTAAGTGCAGATATTTTAAACTACAGACCGGAGCCAAGCCGGTTTCTATAGATTCGCTCCGTAAACAGACTCTGCAGGAGTTTCCCCTCTGCAGCCGGCAAAAAAAAAATAAATAAATAAATTATAAATAAAAAATAAATAAAAATGCGTCGCTGCTCCGGGGACGAGCTGCGAACATGTATAATGACCCCAGTCTGCAGAGGAATTATTAATTTAAAAGACAAACTGGTCTGCTCCAGATTTACTGGGAAACAAAAAAGTGCACACCAGACACTTTCCCCCCTCAGGTAGGAAATAAATCTGGATGCTGCTAATGCACAGTTTGCTAT
>JAFBJZ010000956.1:235000-292500 GCA_016785225.1 Psettodes erumei | reverse complement strand
ATGAATGGCTTTAATCAGGGGAGCGGGCACTTCCTGTAACGCGCGGCGCAGGAAGCTCGCGAGGAGAATCGCCGCGTCAGGCCTCATCGAGCGTCTTAATGCGACGCTTTTACGTGCGCGCGATTAGATTAAGGCTGCGACACGCCGCGCTGACGGCTTCTTCTTCTTCTGGACGGCGGCGAAACGGAGGTGTGTGTGTGTGTGTGTGTGTGTGAACGGATCAATGGGAGTCATTATAAGGTGCTTACCGTTTGGCCGGGTCGCGGCGTGATGGATGTGTTGTGGCAGGTAATGGTCCGCCGCTGCCTCCGCCCGCCCCACCAAACCAACCAGGAGCGAGCGAGCGGAGATGATGAACTCAGATGGCTCATCAACAACTCGTCCCGACTTCGGGGGCGGAGCCTGAAGTGTCAGAACCGTCCTCCGTGATGTCATCGCCTCAGGTGAGAACGTCCGGCAGGCGTGTCCCTCCTTCCTTGGTCTAGATCCGGATCGGAACCTTTTCCAACTGGACTCACATCACACGTGATCCGACTCACACGAGGAGCAAACGGTCGACGGCGCCCGGGTAAAAGGAGGCAGGAGGCTCCACCCCCCCCTCACACACACACACACACACACACACTTCTTCTCGCCGGAGACGCCACTTCAGCTCCTCGCCGCCCTGAGTGCTTCCATCATCCGACGGCCATTTGCGGCGACCTTGGCGAACGCATGTTCCACAAAGTGCCTGGATTGAGACGTTCCACGGAAATATACAGGGGGGGAGGGGGGCGGTCGGATAAGGGGGAAGCTATTTGGGGTGTGTGTGTGTGTGTGTGTGTGTGTGTGTGTGTGTGTGTGTGTGTGGGGGTGGGGGGGCACAATCCAATTTGTTTGTTCACACTCCAGCAGAGCCAGATCAGAGCAATTGATACATTAGGACCTGGTTTTACAGAGCAAATATGGCAGCGGGGCGGCGAGCGCGGCGGCGGCGAGCGGAGAAGTGCTTCACGAGTAAATTTAGCTCACGGGCCGCTGCTCAGGGCGCCGTACGGAGCAACCATAAAAAAAAAAAAAAAAAAGAAATTGCTTTATTCTCCGAGTTATCAATATAATTCCGTCTCCGCTGCTCGCCGTCTCATTTACGGCGGCGGGAATCTTTTGTCGCGGGGAATTTTCTTTCCGGAGGTTCATTCGGCGCTCGGAGATAAAACGCGCTCCGAGGAGAGCGATGCCTCGCTCTGCCTGAAAAAACGGACGCGCCCGTCCGGGCCGAGTCCGTCGGACCCCGGACCCACAAAGGGAAGAAATATAACGTCCTCTAATGACAATGTGGCGCCGGGGAGCCAATCTTATTAGAGCGGGCGCCGCGGTCCGGTTCGGTGGCGGCGGCGCCGCGGCGAGACAGAAAACATAAAGACAGGAAACAGCTGTTATTGGCTATTCAGTGGCGGCTCGAATAACGTCCAATAACATGCGGTGAATTAAATCCGCCGCATCGCTGGCGAGGTTTCGATGTCTCAAAACGAGATGTTGGCAAACGTTAATCTGGGTTTTTTTATTAAATTATTCATCTAATAGGATTATTCATGAGGGGGAGGGGGGGTCAGCTAGCGGGGTGTCAGTTGCAGCTAATTTACGCCGCCGCGTTTTACTCGTTCGCTAATTATTTATGTTTTCAGGCAGAAGCTGTGAAAACACAGCGAAGCTCCTCCCACGAGATGCGGCGCGGTGAACGCGGATCGGACCGGAACCAACACGCGGAATCCGGAGCGACGCCCGCAGGTTTGTGCGGCGCGTACGACTTTCACAGACGCAACACAAACACACACACACAAAAGAAAAAACAACAACCCTGGGATGAAAACATCAACCCAGATGTGTTGACGTTCTGCTGCGTCGGATTAAATCCACCTAGCTCAAGTTAGCTCAAGTTAGCTTAGCCTGAAACGTTAGCTCGGCCTCTGTTCCGCTTCATTTTGGCGGGAAAACACAGCCCGCCCGTGCACGTTGCGCCACCTACCAGATGAAAGGCGAATCTACGCGCGGTATACATATTTATATTTACATAGGCACAAATCTGCGCCCGCGGCGTCCGACAACCAAAGTCGAACATTTTCTCTTCCCCCTCCATTTATTTCTCTCCCGCTCTCTTCTTTCTGTCTCCGAGTAACACTCAAAATAAAAAGCCACTTAATCCATCTCCGGGCGCGTTCGGCCTCTTTCTTCCAGGCAGCCGAGACGCTAAAGTACATAAGTCTGCGGCGGCGCCGAGTCCGCCGGCCGCTCCAGAACCATCCGTCTTCATCGCTCTCCGGGCACAATTGATCTGCGGCACTCTGGAAAGTATTTATTATGAAAAGTCTCATTTTTTAAGCGGCCCGTTTAAAGTAGCAGCGGCCATAAATCACCCCCACCCACCACCACCACCCACCACCCCCACACCCAACGTGGACGAGTCTCAGCGAATCAGAGCGCTGGAATCCATTATTCCTATTTCACCGGCTCTAAGTGGACATAACGGCTTAATCCGGTATCGATCCGGTCATCCCGTCCAATCCCGACCCGACGTCCGAGACGCCGCGCTGCGCGTGTGTGTGTGTGTGTGTGTGGTCACCTTCCTCATTAGAACGCAATAAATAATGTGTGTGTGTGTGTGTGTGTGTGTGTGTGTGAGGTCTAATCCTGGCTAATACTCGGTTTAATACCAGAGAACTCCAGTGAGCCGGCAGGCCCGTTAATTAAGTGAGCAGCAGTCGGTTCTGATGGCTCTCACACACACACACACACACACACACACACACACACACACACACACGGGCATAAATTATTGAAAGCGGCGTTAAAATAAATAATGAAGTGGATTGCAGCGTTTTGCATGTGGGCGGGAGGTTAAATTATGCATGAGCTCAATATTTGTAAATGTAATAGGAAGTAAGTGTGCTGCTTTTAAAACCGAGAGGAAAGAAAAAAAAAATCACCGCGATTAGCCAGATTTAATTACAAACCGCCGACGTCGGAGGCCGCGGCGGTCGCCATGGTTACGCCCCCAGGTCCTGCAGTTTGGAGGCGGAGCGTCGTTGATCCGATTAAAAGGCTTTAAAAGTTGTCCTCACCTGGCTAACTGCTAACTGGTGCTACATTGAACTACATTTCCCACAATGCCGCAGTTTCTGTTTCTTTAACTGAAGCAGCAGTCGTGTTGGAATTAGATTTGATGGTGTGTGTGTGTGTGTGTGTGTGTGTGTGTGTTGGGGGTTGTCTGGATGTATGACACGGCACACACACACACACACACACACGTCTAAATAGGCTGAAGCGGAGCGTGAAATGAAAAGCAGGAGAACAGCATGAAGTGAGACTGAAGTTGAGGAACACGGACGTTTTTGGTCGGTGCTGAGATTTAAACGGCTCCCTGCTTCAGCTTGGAATCGAACGCAAACAACAACAGGAAGTCAGTTAATAGCGCACTTCCTGTTTCCTGTCGTGACATCATTCCGTTACACGACTTCACGGCGGCGACGCCGAGGCGACGGCAGACATTTATGTCCCGACACGTGGGACAGAAATGATCTAACTCCTTCTTATCTGTTGTCACATACAAAAACAAACAAACAAACAAACAAACGGTGGCTCCGTTCAACAGGAGGTCAGCGAACGCACCGCTCAGAAACGATCTCAGGCCCGGCGTCATTGTGTTTGTGACCCGGCGCTCGACGAAAAGAATCAGAACCGGCAAACGACAGCGGGCTCAAACGTCACGGAGGTTGATTGTGCAAGCCACACACACACACACACACACACAGACGGACAGACGCAGTGTGTGTGCGTGTGTGTGTGTGTGTGTGTGTGCGTCTGTCAGCGTGTTTGGACACAATTAAAACGTCCTCTCGCCGCCGAGTGCCAATGCATCACCCTGATGACAGCGGACAGGCTGTTCGCTTCGCCGCCGCTGATATCCAGCTTAATGATGTTGTCCTTCATCGCGGCTGACCCCCCCGTCACTGATGCGTGGCAGCTGAGTTTCAGTCTGGGTGGGGCGTGTGTGTGTGTGTGTGTGTGTGTGTGTGTTCAGGCACAGAACCTCCAGTCGGATGCTGAGGTGCGACGACGTGAGCGGAGGTTTTTGTAATTGAGCAGGTGGGGAAATGGATCGTGGATGTTTGATGGTGGGGGGGTGGGGGGGCGGGGCAGCCAATATAAACATATTTTGGAGGCGTGGCCCCCCCCTGTGGGGGGGCGGAGCCTCAGAGTTACAGGAAGAAGAAACAAACGCACACCGAATCACAACGTGCGTCCTGGCACCGGTTCTTTTGGGACTACTTTTAGCGGCGGATGAAGCCGCGCGTGTGCGACCTGCACGTTAGCTTCTTACGCTCGCTGTCGCCGTTAGCATCGGAACCGGAACCGGACCGCCCCCCCCTCCCCCGCTCCGCTCTGTGTGTTCCGGTTCTTGATGAGTCGCGTTCAGAACCTCCTGAAGATTAATGGACGCTCGGCCGCGGCGAAGTGCTGCATCATTCGCCGTCAGTCACCGCCATGACTTTTTTTGTGTGTGTGTGTGTGTGTGTGTGTGTGTGTGTGTGTTGGGGGGGTTTGCAGTGCTGATGATGCAGGATAACAATAATAAAGTGTCTGGCGAATAAGTCGCCTGTCAGCCGGGTCTGTTTGTTTTGAGTCATCGTGAGCGCGAGGAGGAGACGCGGCGGATCGTTTCTTTCTCTGGGGGGTGGGGGGGTGGGGGGGGTGGGGGGGGCAATCAAACTCCAGGTGTTAAAGCAGCAGAACAGATGTTGGTGCGTGAACAGGAAGTGACGGTTCTCTGATGAATGCCAGCGCGTGTGCTCGCGTACAGTCAGCATAACGTGCTGAATTATTCTTCCTTTCATTACACTAATGGCTCCGCAGAGGGGAGACCGGGGGGGGAGGGAGGGGGGGGGGGAGGGGGGGGGGGGGGGGTGATTATTTCCAGCAGGTCTCACACACAGGTGGGGAAAAGGGCAAACGCTCAGCTGGATGACGTTCATCAACGGGCGCCGCAAAGGTCACGCCCGCGTCTCTCGACGTCTGCACCCGAAGGCGTGTTGGCTCCCGATGGGTGCCCCCACAAGCCCCTGCTCTTATATTCCCCCATGGGAGGGGGCGCTCGTTCATCGCCCCACACACACACACGTCGTTAATCCCTGTCGCCGACTCCCGGTGTTTCTCGCGCTTACATCATCGCCTGCCGACTCAGCAGAAAGTCCACGATGGATCGGCGGTGTCGGGGGGTTGGGGCGACACCGATGTGTCGCCCCAACCCCCCCCCCGACCTCCGACCTGGCTGACGTCACCGGCGTGCAGCTCCGTCTGTTTTATGCCGCAACTTCATCGGCGCTCTGAACAGGACAGGAAGTGAACCGCCGCTTTAAGCTGCCACAAAGGCTCATGGGTAAATCATCAGTTCATCAGTAACGAGTGACTCGCAGCTGCTCGGCGCCGTCAGGCAGCTGTCCGCTGCGTTTAAACTTTATTAAATCGCGTGCGAATGACAGCGGCCCGCGGGATTAACGGCGGCTCGTCAATCTGGGGCGCCACTTCCTGCGGCTGCGTCGCTCCGGCGTTCTGCTCGGCGGGACCGGACCGGTACCGGTACCGTTGGCCGAGCTGAAGGAGAACCCGGCTCCGGCGTGCGGGACAAAGTTTGTGCGAGGAGTTGTGTGTTTCCCGCGGGCCTCGGCGGTTCTGTTGACCCGGAGCGTCTCCGTCAGCAGCTCTCTCAGTATTTTTAACATGTAGGCCGCTGCACCCATTCAGTCCGATGATGAGCGAGCCGGGCCCGCCGTGATTTAGCACGCGGGCCCGGTGCCGCGGGGCGGGGGGGGGGGGACGGCCCACTTCATCATCTCCCGGAGCCGCGAACCGCTCGCTCAGCAGATTCGGGCGGCGGGCGATGGCGGCGGAGCGGTGGCGTCCCAGCGTTCCTCCTGGGTTGGCCTCCTTTTTTTCTTTCCTGCCGCCTCAGCAGTCTCACACACCCCCACGAAGCATCCAGCCCCCCCCCATGGGGTGTGTGTGTGTGTGTGTGTGTAGGGGGGGGGGGGTCCACTTCCTGTACATGTGACTGACAGGTGGGAACCTTTATCTGGTCGAACCTTTATCCGGTAGTCACCGGCAGCGGTCACTGGGCAGCAGGTGGAGGTGGGGGTGGGGGTAACTAACACACACACACACCACATACACACACTCACACTCACACACACACACACACACACACATACTGATTAGAGATAACAAACCTGTGTGAAGTGAAATGGCCCTTTAAGAAGATGAGATCATCATCGCCTCACACCCCCCCCCCTCAGTTAACTCATCCGCCCTGACCTTTGACCTCAGATCCAGCTGTCTGATGTTTCCATGACGACAGCAACACCTCTGGATGTGACGAGGGGGGGGGTCGACTCCATCACTTTTAATTACTCACACAAGCAGACGGTGAGTGTCGACAAGCCGCCGCCCCCACGACTTGTCAATAAAATCCTGACGGTGAAACGAGCGTGTGAGTGTGTGTGTGTGAGTGTGTGTGTGTGTGTGGGTGTGTGTGTGTGTGTGTGTTTCTTGCTGGCAACACGACGTGCGTTTCTGCTGCTGGTGAACACACGTTACACCCCGAGGATTCACAGCTGATCAGCACCTCCACAACCTGAGGACACACACACACACACACACACATCTCCTCATGAAGGAGCAGAGAAGCTCAGGTGATTGCTGCCCCCCCCCCCCACAGCCCCTCCCCTGCTAATTAGCCTGAGAAGTTATTAATTAAATTAGGGTCCTGCGTTCTGATTGGTCCTCACGGGATGCGGCTCTCAGCGGATGTCACACTTCATCTGGCACATCGATGAACTTCAGTCGGTGTGTGTGTGTGTGTGTGTGTGTGTGTGTGTGTCGGTGCCAGGTCACGTGACACCACCTGCAGCAGCTTCCTGTTACATCATCACAAAGAGAAGAAAACTGTCTCCTCTGAAGAACGTCGTTGGCTCTGACCTTTGAATGTTGTGTGTGTGTGTGTGTGTGTGTGTGTGTGTGTGGAAGCTGAAGAGGAGCGGGGGGAGTCAGGTGGGGTGGGGGTGTATATATATATATATATGTGTGTGTGTGTGTGTGTGTGTGTGTGTGTGCTCTTAACTCCCCCTCGTGATGGTCTCTCTCAGCCGTGGAGAGCCTCTCCTCCGCCATGTCGGCGACAACAAACAGCTGACCTCTGACCCCCTCTGCCCCCCCCGGGCCCCCACCAACCCCGCCCTCTAACAGAACCAGACAGAACCCGATCAGAACCGTCTGAACGGTTTAAAACCAACACATTCAAACAAAACTCACACTCGAGCCAAGACCATGAAGACGTCAGAGACTTGGACTCTGTCCCGGCAGGAAGGAGGAGAAACCTGCCTGGATCTGCTCCCACTGCCCCCCCCCACCTCCTCCACCTCCTCCACCTCCTCCTCCTCCTCCTCCATCTTCAGCCTTCATTTGTCTCAAAGTCCCAAAAAAAAACAACAAAAAAAATCCTCACAAGGTGAAATCGCTTCGAGTGAAAAACGAGAAAATTCCACATTTTCCCGTTCGGCACCCCCCCCACACCCCCCACCAGTCACCCCTCCACAGGATTGAGTTTTGGGTTGGGGGGGTCGCTGACCTCCCCCCCGTCCTCTCAGGTGAGGAGAAAAGGAGGGATTTTCTCCCTCGGCCTCTTTCATCACCTCGGCGGTAATTAGCCGCGGCTGAGATTTTTTTCCCGCTTTTGTCGGCGCGCTGAAAGGTGGATAAGCGTCCTTTGTGCCTCCTCACACCTTTTTCATTTCCTTTTAACAAGCTTCTTCTTCTTCTTCTTTTTTTTTTTTTTTTTCCTCCTCGCAGAAGAAGAAACTCGGCCGTCTCAGAAGGAAGCCGATAACCGAGAGGGAGTTTCGACTCCGCGTCTTTATCTCCCCGGACACAATTAGCTGCTCTATCGCTCATCGCCGCTACTTCACTTCTTCTTCTTCTTTTTTTTTTTTATTTCCTATTTATTTATTCTTTATTTTTCTGTTAAAAAAGCAGACGTCCTTTGTCGACGCTCTGTCGTCTGCTTATTTTTGCCTCAGGTCGCGTCGACAGGTTGAAGCCGAAAAAACTCCTCGCTCCGGTTTCTCTCGCTGATTAAAACGCTACGGGATCGACTGAGCTGCTGAATTCCCGACGGCCCTTGAACGTTTCGTGCTACGTCCTCCTCGCCGGGGGAGGCGACTTCACGTGCTGCTCCTGTTTTCACAGCTCAGGTGATGAGGTGTCAGGCAGGTGAGGGACTGGCCACGCCCACCACACACACACACACACACACACACACACACACACACTCTGTGATGCTCTGCTCAGCGTCTGAATGTGGACGGTTTGTTTGTTTGTTTGTTTGTGTGCGCTCAGCTCGTTCACATGCGGCGCTCGGCGTGCGAAGCCCATGCAGACGCGAGCGAAAGCCGACCACGCGCTCAGCGTGTCGATCTCGGGCCGTGTCCAGACTGACTCATGTTTCAGAAAAATAAAAGAGAAACGTGTTGAGGAGAAGAAGATCATGACCGAAAGAGTGGAGAACTTTAATCGGCCTCACAAGCCGAGCGCACGTTGTTTTTTTGTTTTTTTTTTTATTCGACATGAAAAGAGACGTGAAACGTGAAAGCGAGGCGACCTTGAGCCGGCACCGAAACGACCCGTTTCCTCCCAGGATTAAAAAACGCCTTTTCTCTCTCTCACGGTTTTTGTTGTGTTTGTCAAAAGGCGTCAAAAAAAAAAAAACGGCACGAGGACCCCGCGCTGGAACGTCCGGAGGACCCTGAACGCCTCTGAGTCGGGTCGGGCTCATGCGAACGTCTTTGATCCTCGAACGCAGCGCGACGCACGACTACGCAACGCAGAAAGACGCGGCGCAGTCCGGTTCGCACTTCAGTACCACACACACACACACACACACACACACACACACACACACACACACACACACACACACACATTTGTAAAGTTTCATTCCGTCTATTTGTTCCCCTGCAGGGCGCAACCTTCAGGAGCAGACCGGTTGGTACACGAGAACAAACCGCAAACCCCCCCTCACCCCCCCACCCCCCCCCCCCCCCCCAGGCTCACCTGTGCGTGAAAGTGCTGACTTACATCAGGTGCATTGTGGGTTTGATTCGACACAGAGGCAGTTTGTTGTTGTTGTTGTTGTTGTTGTTGTTGTTGTCGTCGTTGTGCGGTGAACAAAAAAAGAACATCACACCGGCAGAGTTACAACAGCCGGAGGCCGTCACGTCGGGTGTGTGTGTGTGTGTGTGTGTGTGTGTCAGCAGCCGGGGTGTGATTGATTTCGTGAAAGCCAAAGGGGCTGTCTGCAAATACCAAGAAAAATACCCCGTATGGCTTCAATACTGCAGTACATATCCAGAAATACATAAAAGGAAAAACTCACTCGTCAGCGGGTTCGACTTTTACGAGCTGGGCACGAGCACCTGAAGGCACCAGCGCCAGGTCAGCGCACCTGAACCAGGAAGTGGTGTTTGTATGTGGTGCTACTGCAAGTTTTACTGCTACCACCGGAGTAGTACTACTTACTGCATTGTTTACTCTCCAGTTTAACAGTACTTGAACTCAGAACTGTTAGTACTGGTAGTAGTACTTGTAGTATTACTGGTAGTAGTACTGATTCGTACATCTCTTGCTCCCCGTTTCATTCCCCCGGGTGGGCGGTGTGGTTTACACTCGTTATGTGCGACACTTTTCTTCTTCTTCTCTTCCTGTTGTCACTGCCCCCCCACATGAGACCCCCGGATGGTGAGAGCTTAGAGTCTTTTCACCAGAGAGATGAGCCCCCCCCATCTGAACCCCCCCCTCCCCCATTAATCCTTCACTCAGTTCACTCACAATGGAGCTCAAAGAATTGGACTTTAGGTAATTGTGTTGCTTTCCCATTTCATCTGGAATGAAATCAACACACACACACACACACACACACACACACACACACACACACACACACACACACACACACACACACACACACACACACACACACACACACACACACACACACTCACACACACACACACACACACACACACACACACACACACACACTCACTCTCACACAGATGGAGGAGGACCTGCAGCCCCCCCCCACTTCATAAACATGGTTGAACCCGACCTCAGTCGCGGCCGCGTCGTACGGCGCCAACATGGTGCCCGTTGTTTGTGTTGGTAGTGGGGGGGGGGTAATTAACAGCGGCGCCAATATGGCCGAACACCTGCTCGAGCCCCCGCCGGTCATCAGGCAACCCCCCCCCCCATGCCCTCTCCACAACTGCTGGTTAACGTGTGAGGACGGCGCCGGGCGAACAGGTGGAAATCATGGGAGCATCATGGGACCCGCACCCCCCACCCCCACCATCAGCTGTGACATCATCAGACCGACCACAGTAAACACAAACTAAGTTTTTCCGCCAACGCTTCATCGTCAGAGTAACGTACAGGTGATGTGGTTCTGGTCCAGGTCTCTGCTCGCACACCCAGCTCCACGTCCAGGTCCAGGTCCAGGTCCAGAACCTCGTCTGACTCTTCGCTGTGTTAAAATTCTCAGTCCCCCCCTTCAGATCGCCCCTGCAGTCGTCCCCCTCCGCCCTGCAGGGGTCACTGTGGTTCTTCGCCCCCCCCCCCACGCCCAACCCCCCCGCGGTGAAACGCCTCGCAGGCATCATTTTCTTGGTCAAAGTATAAAATGTTTTTTTTTTTTTTTTTGTGCGTCGTGGAAGCCGGAGAATATTAACGGGGAAAATATCTGATTTCATGCAAAAGAAAATATCTGATGTACAGAGAGGAATATTAAACGCGTCTCCTGCCGTTGCAGCTTTGAGGTCGACCAAACAAAAAGAGCTCGTCCACGTCCCGGCCAATCGCGGAGCGGAGACTGAGGCTCCGCCCACAGTGGGTTTTTTTTCCCGCCTGTGTCTGCGTTTCTCAGCTGATTTTTTCGCGTTCGTTGCCACAAACTGTGAAGCTACGCAAACACACAAAGGGAGGAGACAACAACAGTGTGTGTGTGTGTGTGTGTGTCTCAGCGACCACGCGCGCACATTTTAATGCGCAACAACCAATAATAAACATCAGCGCTAATGATGCTAATGATGCTAATGATGCTAACAACAGAGTCGCTCATTAAAGCCGGATGTCGACGTCCTCGCGGATGAAAGAGGAAAACACAAAATGAGAGACAAAATGTGTTTTTTGTCTGATGAGGCAAACACACACACACACACACACACACTCTCTCACACACACACACACACACACACACACACTTGTTTTTAGCTGCATTCCTCAAATGAGAGAAGTCAGATCCTGCAGTCGCAGCAGCCTCTGACTCACTGCTGTATATTCTACTGATACATCGTGTGCGTGTCTGTGTGTGTGTCTGTGTGTGTGTGTGTGTGTGTGTGCGCTGTCTGAAAGCTTGACTCACTCCCAGTACGGACAACATGGAGGCAGCGTGGCGTTGTCAAACATTAATGAGAACGTGTGCGCGGCGGCGCGCTAAATGCAGATGCCGATTATTTATTTACTCCTTGAAGTTTGTGTTTGTGCGTCCCGCGGGCGGTTTGTGCGTCCTGCGGGCGGTTTTGTGCGTCCTGAGGGCTGTTTGTGCGTCCTGCGGGGCGCAGCACGCACACGCTCCTCCATCGCTGCATATGTATCAGCCGAGCGTGCGGCCGGCGTTCGCTCAGCGGAGCGTAACGTCCGCGGGCCGCGAAACATGCAGAGAAAATATGTTGATCTGGTGTCGGGGGGTGGGGTGCTGTTCAGGGGGTGTTGGGGGGGTAAATAAAAACAACACAAATACAAACAACGCAGCTGAGGTCCGACAGCGTTCAGCTCGCTCCGGCTCCTGACAGTTAAATTTCCTGATGTTCCACGATCACGCGAGTAAAAGTGAGTCACGTGATGACGGACAGGTGTCACAACAGGGGGCGGGACTTACGCTGCCTCACCTGCCACCGACAGGAAACCACCCGCTTCTCGTTCCGGCGATCGCGCGCGCGAACCCTCCGAGGGGCTGAGTGAAAGTACGGGTCGGCCCTTTAATCCCCGTGATTTCGATAATAAAATAACAGAATAAAATCCTGAGCAGATTAACCTCACACACAGCTGGGATTTAACGTGTCGCTGCCTCTTTCTGACGTACGTGTTAAAAAGCGTGCGCCGGGTGAGGGCGGGTTGTGTTTTATGTGATTTCGCAGGGTCTTTGTGCTTTTTTCGCCCTCGCCAACTTTAAGCCACGAGAAAACAGCTTTGCGGGAGCGGCGGCGCCGAGCTCCGAGTGGGAGGAACGAGCGAGCGGGAAAAAGGTGGGAAAACAATCCGCTCGCGCCCGGAGAAATTACCACTGCACCGTGAAAACATGCCGATAAAAAAAAAAAAAAAAAAAAAATAAGAAGCTCTTCGCTTCTCCACGACAGTTTATCGTTAGTTGTCCGCGGGGGGAAAAAAAACAACAAAAACATCAGCCGCGTTAAAGCGTCCGCTTTGGGAAACGTGTGAAATCGCCCGTCTGACGCCTTCTCGGCGCCCGAGGCCTCCGACGCTTGACGAGGGAATCGAGGGGGAAGGTCGAGCGGCGCTCGCAAACAGACGCCGCCTGTCGCGCCGCATCTTTTTCCATCGAATGAGAGGAAAAAAAACAACTAAAAAACACGGGGGAAACGTCTCTCGGCCAATCGGGAGCTTTTATCGGCCCCTCGATCGAGCGCGGTCGCCTGGCGTGTATCGACCCTGCCACCCTTTTAACGCCCCGGCGCTGAAAAATAACCCGTGGCGGGGATCAAACCCGCGGCCCGCTGAGGACAGGATGGCCCCCCCCACCCCACCCCCCCACAGGAGAGGAACCGCCATCGATCCCGCGAGAAATAAAAACACGACAGAAAGGAACGAGCCGGCCGATTAAAGCGGCCGCAGGTTGAGCGGGCGGGAAACCGGCCCCGTCCGTTTACGTCCAGGCGGGAAGCGGCGGCGGCGGCGTCGAGCTTTTAATCAGTCAGTCAGCGGAGCGGGATCAATGAGCCGGGTCGGTCGGTTGCTGCCTGGTTACCGACTGGATGTTGTGAGGCTCGGCGGGTCGATGGCCGCGATCGATGCTGAAAACAAGCAGAGACACAACCTGCTGTGTGCGAGTGCGTCTCCGGTTCTGAACAGAAGGGGAAAAAAACAAAAAACAAATGTTCTGTCTCTCAGAACCACACTGTGCGCACACACACACACACACACACACACACACACAAAGAGAGGTTTGTCTGCAACAACTATTTCACAGCGCACAGTTTCCGTCAACGTCGTCGGGGCCCGTGCTCCGCTTTGGTCTCCACCGGCCGAAACTGGAGGCTTAAAACAGGCTGAAAGCGCGGAGCCCCGTTGTGTTGTTGTGTTCACAAATGACTCACTGACTCAATGTGAGATAAACGTGTAAAAACATGTTATTTCGGTCCGCACGCTGCGGGCGAGACGCTCGTCCTGACAATCCCATCATGCATTGTGTTCTTGTAATTTGACCTTTGGAAGCAAAACGAATTGAAATCCATTAAAACAGCAGCTGCTCCGAAAGTTCAACAAAAACAACAAACCTTGTTTTGCAAAAAAACCCAACAAAAAACAAAAACAAAACAAAACAAATATCGTCGACAAATGTCAAACAGCAGACGCATCAGCGGCCTGTAATCACGACGTCAGCGGCGCTCGGATCGATGTGGCTAAACGAACAGAACCCGGGCCACAGGAGGCGGGGTGTGTGTGTGTGTGTGTGTGTGTGTGTGTGTGTGTGTGTGTGTGTGTTACAAAATGTGATGTATTGATCTGTGAACATGAAGAGAAACTGATTATTTTGAACACTCCAGGAAGTTTAGTGCGAAGCTGCTGCAGCTCCCCAGAGGATGAACCCCAAATGGAAATTTGTCCACCGGTCGCACACAAACACACACACACACACACACACACACACACACAAACACAATACAGTGACAACTGGAGGACAAACTGCATATTAATCTCCAAAACATGAAAGCTGCATCATCATCTGCATGTTTGTGTGTGTGTTTTTTTTTTAAAATTTCTTCTACACAACAGTTGTTGTTTTGTGTGTTTTTGTTTTTTTTTTAATTGCGTGTGCAGCGAACACATTAAAGTCCCCGGAGGCTGCAGAGTTAAAACACAAACAAATAACGATTTGCACAAAGTCTCCCGCCACACACACTTTACAGTTTTGATGAGAATATTAAATTATGGAGCCGCTGTGCGCTCGCGCAGCTACGATTGTGAAACGCCGGGGTTTTTTTTTTTTTTGTGCGACGCTGATAAGTTTCCTCTGCAAATCTCACGCTCATCATTACACCAGTAGCAGGGAATTGGCAATAAAACTGCAGACACATAATGTGTTGCGCCAAAAAAAAAAAAAAAAAAAAAAAAAAAAATTTCAGTTTCCTTTAATTGAACCATCTTCACGTCTGCGAATGAAAAAAGCCAAAAAACAGAAGTATTGAGTTTTCTGCAGGAATATTATTTCCCCGTGGGTTGAATCTATTTACTGGATTTAAACCATCTGCTCGACTGAAACGCTCTTCCAAGACCGAGACGCCGTGTTCTCATCAGTTCGACAATTAATATGTAATCAATCAAGCCGTGTCGGAGCAGATTAATCAGGCCGGTTAAATAAAAACCAAAAGGCAGATCGCAGCCAATCACAGGCATCAAAGGGAGCAGCCCGAGAGAGGAAGGAAGCGAGGGAAGGAAGCAAGGCGTCCGGCAGGTGCGCCGCTCCGTCGGTCGATTGATAAATGACTCGGAACCGATCGCAGGAAGCTCGGCCTAATGGACTGATCTGCACCGGATCAAAGATCCCTTTTAGTCGCCGGTGTGTGAGGCCGCTCGCACGCACGCACACACACACACACACACACACACACACACACACACACACAGCTGAGATCACGTGGTGATTCTTCACACCTGTTCTGACATCTTCACCCAGTAGCTGCGTACACAGGTCCGGTTTTCATCTCGTACGCTGCGACGCTTCCTCCTCTGCCGATCAATAATCTGTTCTCCGATCTCCAATCCCGGGATTACACCAATGAGACGCCGTTAACGGGCGACGTTAATCCTCCTCGTTTTATTTTGCATAAACAGGTGGAAACATATTGTTGTCACTCAAACCGACCATGTTTTGTTTTTTTTTTTCTCCAGGAGAGCGCCGCCCTTTGACCTCTCGCCCGTTGGCGCAGGATTCCGAACGCGGCGCGTCTGGTGTTGTCGAGCGGCGGCCGGCTTTTCCTCTCATCCAATTAAATTTCAGCGTGAGCGAAGCCTTTTGAAAAGGATCCAAACGTGTAATCACTGCGGGGGAAAATAAAAAAAAAAATCTAATCATCTAAAGAAGACATTTGCTCAGTCTGATCTGAAACATAAAACCGGGAGATGGTTTCACTTGTTTCAGTGTCAGCGTCACATCTCACATGATATTGTTTGAGGTTTAATATTTTGATAGCTAATTCCTGCGGCGCACACACACACACACACACAAAAACAACGCACAAACCGACGAGCCAGAATCCGCCCACACGAGGGCGGACAAAAAAGTAAAACTTTATTTGCACACGACGACGTCCCCGCCCCTGGAAACGACCCGTAGGACCCGTTTGATGTAAATGTGTAATTTTGGACGAGACACCGACGCACAAAGTTGTCCTGCCTGATGGACAACTGGCCTCAACTTTTCACACGCACAAAAAAACCCAACAAAACAACAAAACACACCAGGCTCCGCACGTATCTTCCACTCGCTGGTGTATTGTCGGAATTTCACATCTTATTTGAAATAATCCTAACCTGTATGTCCCCCCCACACACACACACACACACACACACACACACACACACACACACACACACACACAACACACCAGCATCGCTAAGCCTGGCCGTGAAATGGGATTCTCAGGGATGAGAGCTGCTCTTTGTGATCACAGAGGGGGATCCACCACACACACACACACACACACACACACACACACACACACACACACACACACACACACACACACTCACACTCACACAGTGGCTCTCAGTGTGTGTGGCTCTTTATGTTTGAGACACACACACACACACACACACACATCTGAAAAATGAGACAAACACTTCTTTTTCTCTGAAGGCTCTCTGGAATGGATGTTGTGGGACTCAACTGTTTCTATGGCAACTGCAGCCCATTTACTCCCCACAGTTTGTGTGTGTGTGTGTGTGTGTGTGTCTGCGCATCTCTGCCAGCGTGTGTGTGTGTGTGTGTACCGAATCGCTGTGTTTTCCCACATGCACACAAAGTGTATGCATACTTGCTAGCGCGCAGTACGTATAGCGGCGTGTGTGCGTGTGTGTGTGTGTGTGTGTGCGAGTGTGTGTGTGTGTGTGTGTGTGTGTGTGTGTGTGAGACATGGCGGCGGCCGACCTGCTCTGATGGATGGGAGTTGCACCGTCGCCGGTGGCTGATCAGAAACAAGCAGAGCCAACATGGCGACATCTGTCGTCGCTGCTTTTCTCCTCCGGAGGGAACAGATGCAAACAAATGGCTTCCTGTCCTGAAAATAAAACGTCACGGAAAAACAAAAAAAACCCGTCAATGAGTCACGAGTCGGGAGCAGATATGTCGGGAGACGGCGAGCTGGCCGGGCCGCGACCGCCGGAGCGTCGCCGCTAATAATGGCGGGGAAAGAAAAAGACACCTGGACGGAGCAGATAGCTTTAAACGCGCCGGTCTGAGGTCAGAACCGCTAACAAAGACCGTGTCATTCCTGCAGAAACACGAAGAAAAGTGCCGAGGAAAAGAAAAAAACAAAAAACAAACTCTTTGGAGCATGAAGCGTCTCGCCTTTAAAAAAAAGAAATCAAAAGAAGCTGCAAACTTCAGGTCAAGTCGAGCCGGACGCACGGTGTTGAACACGCAGCTCGTTAGCGCCAGTGTTAGCATGTCCGTTGAAGGTGGAGCAGGCTATCCCTCCTTTTTGGGCCCGGCTACACGAGCGAGCGCTGAGCTAGCTAGGCTAACACGGGAATGCTAACACGCGGCATGCTAGCAGTGCTGGCTAGCAAGCGGTCGCTAGCCGATGAGCTGTGAAACGCAGAACAACCGCAGCGCGGAGCACGCTAACGCGTCGTAGCTCGTCGCTAACGTCGCTAAGTTTGAGTTCGTGGTTCTTTGCCGGCGTCAAATCTTTTAGCGGTAGCGACCCAAGTTTAGCGCTAACGACCAACACAGCAGAAAGTTTAGCTTTTGAAAACGCTTTCTCCCAGAATTCAGTTCGTCGGCGTTCCTAAATCGGATGCACACAAGATGCTAGTTTACTGCTAACTGTCGCTAACGCACGCCTCAGCTTCAACAAGGGAAGGACGCCGGAAGCCGACGCAATCAGTCCACGACTTAGATCACGAACCGCCGCGCGGCGCCGACCGCCGTCTTCGTGGAGCGCGAGCGAAATCCTCCCTTCTCTCTTTTTTTTTTTTTTTTCTGCGCTCTCCTGTTAGTCGGCGGCTCCCGGTGGCGGAGAAGGTCAACAGATGATAAACTCTTCTAAAACACTGGGACACGCGCGGCCCCCCCCTCCACCTCCAATATCTTTAAAGTGGATCGCCTTCAAATTAGAGGATGGAGGAAATGTCACGGCGAGCGCCGCGCGCACCGACTCCACCCCCACCTCCACCCACCCGCCGCTCCGGCCGGCCCATGTGTGGTTTTATAGCGCGCCACTTCAAAGGTTATTCTCTGACCTTATTCAGGCTTATATCTAAAGGAAATAAAATGGAGGGGAAGTGTGCGCTCTCCCTGCTGAATGCTCTTTTTGCAGAGACACGACTGCACGTCCTCTGCTTTCTGCCCCCTCCATCCTCTTCTCCTGGAAGAATAAATGAAAGGAAAGTTGAAGGACTAAAAACTCCAAACTCCACCAGCCTTTATTTCCGCGGGGTTAGTTTTGTGAGCAAAAAAAAAAAAAAGCTTCGAATGGAGAGGCTTTTTCAGAGAGAGACGCGGCGGCGTGCGCTCGAAAAAAAAAACGCAGACGCCGGGTCACGGCCGACGTTTCGCCCGTTTGTTGTGCCGGGGCTGAACAAAAAAGGCAGATGAAGTGCATTTCCTGAAAAAAAACCTCCTGAGGTCTGATTAAACGCCGGAGAAATTAAAGAGAATTTATGGAAAAAGCTTCGCCAGGTCGTCAAACACGAACGGGCTTCAGCCTCTGGGGATCACGAATACGTCGAATCAGCTGCAGCTGTGCGACATATTTAATATTTACACATAAATAAACAGCACGTTCCTCTATTAAAACAAATCATTTAATGTATGGGGAAAAAAATGCAAAGGCAGGTCCTTCAGATTATAATCTCGTTTTCGTTCAGATTATTCAGTTTGAATAAAAGCAGAAACGCGGCAAATCCTAAATGAAAGGATTTACAGTCAGATAACCGGCTGTCGTGGGTTAAACCACCACAGAAGAAGAAGAAGAAGAAGAAGAAGAGGACAAACCCGGATGTTAATCTGAGGAAGGTGACGGTCTCACTGATCACTGAGTGATTGATTGATTGATTGATTGATTGATCACCGTGATTTCAAATGTGGAGTTTAACGCTTTTATTCGCTTGAATTTCAACACATATTTATTAGTATGAATGAGATTCTGGATCATTATGATTACAGTATGTACAGAGAGTGTGTGTGTGTGTGTGTGTGTGTGTGTGTGTGTGTGTGTGTGTGTGTGTGTGTGTGTGTGTGTGTGTGTGTGTGCGCGTGCGGACGCAGTTTGTTCGGCGTGACCAAATACGTCACATGTGGGAACCTGTGGATCGATAATAAGAGGCTCCGAGTGACGGGCTGAGAGGCCGGTGTGTGTGTGTGTGTGTGTGTGTGTGTGTGTGTGTTGTGTTGACACACACACACACACACACTTCTCTTTTTCCTTCCTCGCATCACTTTCCCGCTCCGCCCGTCCTGAGCGGTTTGTCCAGATCCTCGCTCTGTAATCAGCGTCAGCGTTCGTCAACCACCCGGCGGCAATTTGACATTTCGGAACAAAGCTTGGCACCGGCGGGGGGGGGGCTGCTGTGTGTGTGTGTGTGTGTGTGTGTGTGTGTGTGTGTGTGTGTGTGACAGGAAAGCAGCGGGGCGAGCGATCAGAAGAGCAAAAAGGTGCTAATGAGCATGTTGGGAGCTCGCAGGTGGATTTTAGCGATGACAAAGTGGCTTTCACCTGTCTGCTCTGCTGCCATCTCACGTAACATCAGCGCTCCATTAGATTACAGCGAAGGACGGAGAGCCGAGCTAAACAGAAAAAGAAACGTGTGTGTGTGTGTGTGTGTGTGTGTGTGTGTGTGTGTGTGTGTTGGTGGGGGCGTTTAGAAATGAGCAGAGAATACAAAAGAGACGGCGGCGGCGTGTCGCTCAGGAGACTCGTACAGAGGTGAGAGGATCCTCAGCTGCTTTTAAACGTCCGCGCCGCAGTTTAGCTCATCCGCTACGAACGACGTGAACTTTGCTAGTCACATGGGCGGATTAACCCCAGGGGGGGGCCCTTGGGGCAAAATCCAGCTCGCGGGGCCCCTTGTTAATCCCTGCTCCTCCCCCTCGCGGTGCTGCACCTCATGGCCCCCGGTTCTGTTACGCAGCGGACTCATTAAGCGGGATGAAATGCGGCGCGTCGCATGAGCCGACATATCACCTGGAATAATGAAGACTTGGGTTTTTATTCCGGCGGACTCGGCTCGTTTCAGCGCCTCGTGCTGCGGGACAGTGTCAGGCGTCGTCGGCGTAGAAGTTGTGTCAGCTCAGTCTGAGAAGCTCGAGAGTTCGTCTAATTAAAAAAAGTAAGGCGAGAAATCCAGCTCGGATGTTGGACCTGGACTTCAGCCGCCTGTACTTCACTGTCGTTTACGTGACGTCGGCTTCGTTTGTTTATATTTGTTGACGCCGATTCAGTCGTTCGTTTACATACAAGCGCGTTGCGTGTTTTGCGCCGCGCCGCTAACAGGCGAGGTTGTCGGAGGGAGGCTCGTCCGAGGGATTAGACGACGAGCCGCGCCGTTCATTTCCCAGCTCGCACCTGCGCTGGTGGATTATGGGTAAGCACTTTTGCTTTCGCGGGTTGCGTTAACCGCGACGAGACGTTTGATCCGGCGAAAGTGTCACGTCAGGCGGAAAAGCGTGCTAACAAGGAGCTTCCTCCGGGTAAGAAGACGGGCGGCGCCGGTTGTTTCCCCCTGCAAATGCTCGCGCTCCTTTCATCAGCATATTTTAACAGCGAAGAACAAGAAGGAGACAAATTGGGGTGGGGGGTTGATAGTGTGTGTGTGTGTGTGTGTGTGTGTGTGTGTGTGTGTTGGCAGGACCAGAGACAAACAGAATTTGTGTTGAATTAGCAGCGAGCGGAGGGAAGCTCGGAGCTTACGGCAGCTCTGAGCGTTTCCCCGCACGACGACGACGGGCCGCGGAATAATTGGACGGAAAATGAACGGATGTTCCTTTTGTGTTAAACACACACACACACACACACACACACACACACACACACACACACACACACACACACACACACACACACAGCTATAGTGACCCAAAAGCAGTTAGTTCCTGTCAGAGAGCCCCTGTCCCTGGATTCGGAGGTCATTAACAGTGGAGGGGAGGGTTGGTGTGTGTGTGTGTGTGTGTGTGGATCGATTGCAGTGTGATGGTGAGCTGTAGGAGCCATGCTGGCTAATTAAGCCCCCCACACACACACACACACACACACACAGCCTGCGTGAGTGTTAACATTTCGTGCTGTGGGCGTGCAAACTTTTGTTTCGTCGACCCCCAGTTCAGATAATTTGTTTTTAAAATGAAAACAGCATGGAGGACGTGTGTGTGTTTGTTGCGTTGACGTTGATCGGGTTGATCAGGTGCCCTAATCACCTGGAACACACCTGAGCCCCCTCAGCGTAACGAGCCAATCCTTGCCCTTCAAACAGAACATCACGTAGAAGCTGTGACGCGCTCGCTCCTGATTGGCCGAGGTGTTAGCCTTCTGCCGTCGCCTTTCACCCGCTCGCTTTTTTTCCTCGTTCGCGGTGTGACGGGCGCCGCTCGTTCCCACGGCGACCTGTCGCACCTGTGCACAAGGTGTCCGGAGGCCCGAGCGGCAGCCAATCAGCAGCGCCGCTGCCGTTAAAGATCAGAGAGAACAGATGAACACGTCCCTCGCCCCGGCGAATCCCGACATTCCCGAGCAAGCCGCCGACTCGGAGCAGCCTGCGGTAAAGCGTGAGCGTGCGGCGAACAGGCGGCGGCGCGGGAACATGGAGGCAATAAACAGGAGCTGAGGCTCGGGGGGCGCATTAGGCAATCTGGCAAACGGCTGGGCGAATGGGTCCGGTGTGGCGCCGGCGCCGTGGCTGATGGGGGGGGGGAAACGGGTTCGTACACGGAACGGCGTCGGTACCCCCCCCCGCGGGCACAGCAGGGGCGGGGGGCGTTTGATTGATTCATCAGGCGCGCGTCTCCCCCGGCCGCCCATACACGGTCGGCTTCTTGTATTGTGATCTTCGAACCTTTCCCATCAAAGAATCTCCACGAGAAACGTCAGGAATCTAATCCCGGATTAATTGTTGGATTAAATATTCCTGCTCCCCAGAGCATGAACCTCTTCTGACTGATCTCCTGACGTTTCCTCCTCAGAGCCGCCGTCGTGATCTTTACGTTTTAGTAGAAATGGGAGCGGCGGCGGCGTCCTTTTTTTTTTCCCAGCTTCCAGCTTCTCTGAGGTTCGTCCTCTGGGGAGCACGAGCCCCCCCCCCTGTTAATGACGCGTCACATTCTAATGTTTCCCAGTGTGAAGGCAGTCGCGGCTGAAATATCCGCGCGTGGGCCGGAGCGTTAAACAAACGAAGGCCGTTAGCGGGGAAACCTAAAATAACCCGCGGCAACGGGATCACAGGCAGAGAAGAAGAAGAAGAGGAGGAGGAGGAGGAAGAACAGATCAGAGGTGGAGAGGTGGGGGTGGAGGGTGGAGGGTGTGGGGTGGGGGGTGATTGCCAGCAGCCGCCGGTCAGCGCTTCCCTTTAATTAAAGTCACTCTCCTGAGCGCACACTTTCCAACAGACAACAGCAGCGTGGCATGTCGAGACCGGGCGACCTGTAATTGGTGACTGGGGGGTGGCGGGCGGGTGGAGGGGGGGGTGACTGGGTGGGTGGGGGTGGGGGTGGGGGGGGCAGGGGAGGTGGAGATGGCAGCTGCTCCTGCCAACCTGTGATTTTCACGGGAATTAATGACAAAGCGGCCGGTGCATCATTTCCTCCACTTGCACTTCACTGAGGGGGCAGAGGTGATGCCCCCCCCCCCCCAACCCCAGTCCACCCCCCTTTTCAAAACACGCCCACGCCGTCTGTCTCCATTTTGAAAATATGAAGCAGAAGACGGACGGCAAGAACCTCCTCCGCTCTCCGTTAACGACATCGTTTAAAACCTGAATCCCAAATCCGTCCGGACGGAGGCGTGATGGAGGGGGACGACACAGATGGGACCCGTCCCGCCTCCATCACGCCTCCCGCCTCGACCTCCCCCGCCTCCATCACGCCAGAAACGTCTCACGAATCTCCGAGAACATCAGCAGCCGGATTTTGTGCCCGTCGTTTCCCACTTCGCTCTGAATAACGAAGGAAACGAGAAGCTCGGTCGGGGCTAAAGGTGACGACACCCGCCGCCCAATCAGCTCGTTACGCGCCGACGTTCCGTCCGGGAATCCCGAGTCCATCCCAGCTTCCTCTCGGGAAGGGGGGGGGGTCATTTGTCGGCCGCACGTCTCCAGCCACTAAAAAAAAAAGAGAAGGGGGGATAAAATAAACCCGAGCCCCCGCTCGTCTGAGTTGTTGTTTTTCATGGCGTCTCGGCGGCTGATTTCTGGATCGGCGCCGGCGCCCGCGGGGCCGATCCGTTGCATCATGTTGAAGAGCGGCTTACAGAGTGTTACAGGCGGGAAGGGAACGAGCCGGCGAGCGGCGCTCCGCACACGCCGCCCCGCTGGCCGCGGGCGCCCGGGGACCTCATTAGTCCGAGCGGAGCGCGCCGTGGTCGCCGGCGGCTCCTTTGAGGGCGGGCACACAGCCGCGGGGACCCGCTTCCCTCCCGCCGAGGGTTCAGAGCCGAAAAGGCCGGAGCGCCGACCCGAGACTCCGAAATGGGCCGGCCGCCTCGCCGGGGGAAATCAGGGCGAGGGAGGGCGACGCATCGGCATGCTCCGACACTTGTCTGGAGTTCAGAAGGTGACGGCAGGTAGGTGGCCGCCGGCGGCGCCTCGGACTCCAGAGTTTACAGCGTTTACAGCGAGTTTGTTTGTTTGCCGAGGAAAGTTTCCTCCGAGAGGAAATCTTTCATGCTCGGAGCCGGACCCTGACAATCCCCTCGCAGAGTTCGGGCCGCCGGCGCCCAGCGTGAAGACGCCTTTTTATTTTACAGCACAGGTATGAAACTGGATTAGACATAGAGCCAAAGATTATCATCCCTACACCGTACATAATCCGGCCGGCGACACGGATTAGCCGAGGGTGGGGTCAGTTCAAATTTAAATATTAAATAAAAAAAAAAAAATAAAATAAAATAAAATAAAAATAAAATAAAAAAAAAAAATCAATCAATAAAAAAATTAAAAATAACTAAAATAAAAAATAAAAATAATACAATATAATATTAATATAAAAGTACGACAGTGTAATAATGCTTCACCTTCAGCAGCGAAGAAGAGCAGGAAGGAAAAACCAGCAGCTAAAAGCTGATTGGTTGGGTATGAGGAACCAGCCAATCGGAGACCTTCCTGCTCTAAACTCCGAAGAATCAGGAAGTAGTTGTTGATCGGTTGCTGGCCCTGAACTACAGAGTGATCAAAAGGTCCAGCGGCGATTAAAGTTAATGCCTCATTTTCAAATCGATCACCAAACTGATCAATACAATCTTCTTTTTAATGTGGAGGTTCTGTTCCTGGTTCTGGAGCCTGGGGTCCAATAAAGAGAAATCCATCAATATATATTGATACCCGACCGTTTCCTCCATCGATCGCCAGATGTGGTTTTTCCCGGCGCCGCTCGGAGGAAGTGGACCAATCCTGCGCCGGACCCCGACCTCGACCCCCTGCGGGACCCTTAACGTGATGCTCTCTGTTGCCATGGCGACCCTCAGCCGCTTCCTGTCCAAACAGGACACAGAAGACGGACGCAAACAAGCGCTCCTGCAGTTTTCTGTGAAGGGTGGGAATCAATATCTGACCGCCGGGTGCGTTTGTTTTAAATTCCGCTGGCTGCGATGAGGGAAGGTCGGCGGCTCATCAGCGCGTTTTGATTGATTTTAAGGTAAATGAGGTTCGACGACGTGCCGCCCGCCGCGCTCCTCCTCCTCCTCCTCCTCCTCCTCCTCAGGAGCATCGTTCCGACGAGCGGCCGCTCCTCATTTCCAAACCCGGGGGCGTCCCCGGGCGCTCGTGCCGCAGCTACATTCCCAACCCGAGCGCTCGACCGCGGCGTCGCTTCGTTTTGTGGCAAAGCAATCAGGTAAAAATGGACCTGAAACGACAGATTACTCCAGGCGGAGCGGCGGGCGGCGGCGGCGGGTGGCGGCGGGCAAATTGCCTCTTTCAGCACTTAAATAAAGGCGGGAGGTCAGGAGAGGCTCCACACACACACACACACACACACACACACACACGCGTCACCCTCCATCCCTCCGTCCTCCCTCTCTCTATCCGTCTCTCAATCCAATTCAATTAATCTTTATTGACACGACGCTTTGATCCAACAAGGACTCGGCTCGCCGTCTCAATTCCAGACTTCATTGGGATTTCGCCGTGTTTTTTTTTAAACCCGTCCTCGAGCGGTTTGTGCCCAGAAGCCGGTGGCATACAGACGAGGCGGGCTTTATCTGCGAGCGCGGCCTTCGCGAGCCGCTCGTTTTTTTTTTTTTCCCACAATGCAGTGCAGCGGCGTGTCCTTAACGGCAGCTGTTGAGCCACGTGCGTGGAGGTAATTACCGTTTTCGGCTGCAATTTTTACACGAAATCATTTTTCTGTTTTTTTTTTATTACAGTTCATCAGAGGATTAAACGTAGAAAACTCGTCAAATACTTTTATAAATTTAATAAATTTAACGTATTGATCAGCGATCATGTCAATTTGTAAAATCCAGATTTATTAAAGGTTCAGATTCTTTCTCCGTTTAGCCCTTAGCGTGCTAACCTCCACAGCAGCTCGTCCGTGGGGGTAAAAATGGTTAAACGTGAGGCTAACCTGAAGCTAACGTAACGAGGCGGGTCTGACACACACACACACACACACACACACACACACACACTTTGCGTTGGGATTCATTTGTGTGACGAAGGCGGCGGATGTTGTGATTATTTTTCCACCACGAAAAAAAATGAGAGGAGCTTTATGCTTCTCCTCCTCCTCCTCCTCCTCCTCTTCCTCCTCCAGTACAACTCCAATCATTAGGAGAGAAAACCTCCCCCCCCACCACCACCACCACCATCACCTCCACCACCACCTCCACCCATCGACACATCCCCGCGGTCCCCCGTGTCCAGGTCTGCAGCGTTCACAGACTCTGAGTCGTCTGACATCTATTAGAGTTAAGGATCATCCTGACACACACACACACACACACACACACACACACACACACACACACACACACACACACCTCATAAGGCCAGCGGAGCTAATGACGGAGACGGCGGCGCCTTAACAAAGAGAAAAGGGAAGGTGACAGCTGATGATTCATCGGCGGCGCCCTGACTGACAGCTGATTGATGATTGGCCGCCGAGCCGCGAGAGCTTAGAATCATTTCCGCCCATTTCTTATTTTAATTCCTCACCGCAGGTGACGGCGCGAGGGATGGGAGCCAATTATCTTAAGTGTCTCTCTGCTCTCTGTCAGACGCTGACAGTCGCTCTCCAGCCCCGCGAACGGATCCCGCCGCCGCCTCCTCCATTACAATCAGCGCTCCGGCTTTCTTCTTCCTCATTTGCATGGCGACCTCGCGCTCGTCTGGATCCTCGGATGAACGGGCGGATTTATTTATCAGCCTGAGATCCCTTCGCCCTATTGGCCGAAGTACAGTACATAAACATAAATTTTAAAAAAACCAAACAACAGGTAACAAAATTTTTTTTTTTATTTTTCAAACGACGAAACAAAAGCAGGTCGACCATAAAAAAAACGTGAAAATAAAAAAAATAATAAAAAATAAACAAAATAATAAAAAAATAAAAATAAACAAAATAATACAAAAATAAACAAAATAATAAAAAATAAACAAAATAAAAAACCCAAAATAATAAACAAACGAATGTGGCCCCGCCCACACAGCCACGCCCCCTGGTCATACCCAGACCGGCCACTAGAGGTCGTAACGAGCACCTCTGCAGAAACCAAAGGCTTAATATATATATATATATATTTTTTTTTTTTTTACAGTGCAGACACATATATAACATGAGGCCTGTCAACCCCACCCCCCTCCACCCCCCCACCCCCACCCGCCATCCAATACACTCCAATCAATTTACCATCCGCCGCAATTCAATGTGACAGTAAGACAAATCGGACTTCCAATGTAAAATAATTGCAGCAGACGCTTATTTGAGTGTGTGTGTGGGGGGGGGGGTGGAGGATGGGTGGAGGTGAGTGGTGTGGAGGAGGCTGGGGAAGTGTATTCTGCATCATCTTAATGCAGTATGTCTGTCCATGTCAGAGATGGATTGTGGTGTCAGAGTTATAGATAAGCCTCTGTTTAGTTAGCCCCGTCGGGAGGAATGAACATTGTAGTCACATTAAAGATAACAAATGTTTTTTTATCCGTGTCACCGAGGGGGGGGGCAGAGCGGGGGCGAGGGGGGGCGAGGGGGAGGGGGGGGGGGCGCTCGCTCTCCGTCAAGTGAATTGTAATTGCCATTCGTCAGACGACGCATAATTGAAAAATTGGAAGAGAGCAAGAAAAAAAAGTCGTAAACAGAAACTGGACCGAATCCTCGGTGGTGGTGGGCGGCTGACATCAGAACACACACACACACACACGCACACACACACACACACACACACACACACACACACACACTCGGCTCGACCGAAATCCACTTTTACCAAAAGAAAAAGAGAGGGAGGCCTTTGGGCAGCGGGGGGATTAAACCGACACATTCACAAAGCGAGCGCTCCCGAGCGGGGCTGCGTACCACAGAAGAAGAAGAAGTGGTGCTTGAAAGGAAAAAGGTGTGTGTGTGTGTGTGTGTGTGTGTGTGTGTGTGTGTTGGGGGAGGGGGGTTAAAGAAGGAGGATTTGGATTGATGTGAATCACGCTCGCCGCCTGGAGCTCGTCCAGCCGCGGGATGAATCGCCTACCTGTGTCAGAGAGATGTGTGAGAGCAACATCCAACAACAACGACGACAACAACAACAAAAACAACAACAACAACCACCACCCCCTCCACCACCTCCACCACCACCACCACCAGCACCGCCGCCGCCCACGCCTGCCCGGCCGCGGGGCATCTCATATTGAGGATTAGATCGTGTAATCAGAGGCGTTCCACCTTCAGACTGACGCAACCTCGGGGTCTCGCTCTCCCGCCGCCGCTCGCCAACCGTCTCAGTGGAGTCAAGTGCTCGCCGCGCGGGGGGGGGTCGGGTGAACTCGACGCCGGAGCCCACGCTCGTCCTGCCGAGGGCGAGGAGTTCTTTTGGGGGGCGGGGAAGTTGGCGAGTAAAAGTCAGAGCTCGCCTTCCGCCCGTCTGTGGCGTCCGCAGGAAGTGATTGGCACGTCGAGGTCGGGGGGGCGCCGGCGAGCAAAGCGTCCGACCGCTTTACCAAACGCTTCTGTTCATAACGTTCGCGGAGGTTTGGGTCCGAAAGGCGGAAATGAAAATTTGTGTTTACTGAGCGCCCGGAGGTTCGCCCCGAGGAACCGGATCAACCCGAGCCGAGCCGGGTTCTGGTCTGGAAGGAGCGGCGGCGTGATGTCATCCGGCTTTAACCGGCGGCCGCGCTCTATGCCTGACGACGCGGCGGCGGGATGACGCAGGTCTCCCGGGAAAAGACGGGAAAAAAAAAAAACTAAACGCTCTTTTATTCATGCGACCCGACTGTGTACAGTTCAGATTTTATTTAAATTACAGTCGTATTTAATGTTAATTAATGCTAATGTAGGATTTAATGGGACAAACACTGTGTGTGTGTGTGTGTGTGTGTGTGTGTGTGTGTGTGTGTGTGTGTGTGTGTGTGTGTGTGTGTGTGTGTGTGTGTGAGCCGGCGGGCGAAGGAAGCGCTCGGTTCAATAAAATCTATTTTTCTAGCCGGCGCTCGGTCGGGAGGACTACGCCATTCTTTGGGTGGGGGGGTGGGGGGGGTCAACATCACGGGCGGCGGTGGTAATGAAGTCAGAGGTCAGAGGTCGCGGGCGGACAACAGCCGGAACAAACATCCCAGCGACCCTGAGACCGGCGTGAAAGCCGGGACCGGGCCGGGCAATCTGCCGAGGTCGTAGGGCGCTCAAACTCCCGGCGCTGTTTTTTATTGGTCGAGGGACACGTCAATCAGACCGGGGGGGCACTGAGAGGAGCAGGAAGCAGCGGCTGATTGCAAAGGAAGAGGAAGAGGAGGAGGAAGAGGAGGCTTCACTCGAGACTCACGCGGAGTTAATCAGCAGCCGGGCTGTAGACGGGCAGACAGATGTGTGTGTGTGTGTGTGTGTGTGTGTGTGTGTGTGTGTGTGTGTGTGAGTGTGTGTGTGTGTGTGTCTGTGTGTGTGTGTGTGTGTGTGTTCCTCCGCATCATATTTACTCTCTGTTGTCCTTTTAATTACGTTAAATAATGTTTCCCACGTCGATGATTATTTCTGGTTGTTGTGCGCACGAGTGTAATAAAACTGACCAATCACGTAATGGAGCTCTTCTTCTTCTTCTACTTCTCCTTCTTCTTCTTCTGTGCGGTTTTATCGGCTTCCTGCCTCACCTGCGCGCGGCGCGCACCTCCGCTGATTTACGAGCGGCGCCCTTCGTGCGTCGAGCGCTTCGATCGCGCCGCTTCCACTTTTAGTTCGCCCGATTCATCAGGAGGATTCAGACGTCGGCGCTTTCAATTAGAGAAGTTCGTCATAAAGTGTTTTATGGAGCGATAAAGCACAAAAGATGAGAAGAGAGACGACACACACACACACACACACACAGAACTCCATCTCCCAGCATGCTCCTCTGCAGTTTAAAGACCCATAAAAACACTGATTTGTTGTTGTTTTTGTTGTAAAATGACACTAAGACTGAAAAAACAAAAATGGCCGCATCTTCCAGGTGTGAAACAGGAAGTCGGTGTGTTGGCGTGTTGAACCCGTCTTCTCCTGAGCGACCACCAGGGGGCGACTCCTCTGGTCTGTTCGTACAGAAGTCGTCATGATCCAGGAAGTTATGATCAGGGGGGCGTGGCTACACTGTGATTGACAGGTAGCACGTTTTCATCCGTCCGTTCCCAGCGGTCGGATCCCGCCCCGTCGTCCAAATATGGTCACGCCGTGTTTTTAAAAAAACCCCAAAAAAACAAGATGGCTGCGGCCGAGTCGTCAAACCGACAGGTGACAGGTGAAAGATCCCGCCCACCCACCGCCGCTACAGCACCTCCTCACCTGGGGAGGTCAGCGCACCTTACCCCCCCTCCTCCTCCCCGGAGCAAGATTAATGTACACGGCACACACACACACACACACACACACACACACACACACACACACACACAGGTGCGCGCTCAGGTGCGTGCGCTGCTGCCCCCCCACCCCGCTCGCTCGTGACAAATTGCATGTGGAAGAGAATCTGCAGGGCCCATTGAACTTTAGTATTGCTTTTATTCCTCTGTCATGTTCCCGCAGAGATGAAATGGGATCCGTTTCTTCCCTCCTCTTTCTTTTTTTTTTTCCTCCCCCTGCTTCCTTTATTCGGCGCTCCGTGCCCGCCGGTCGCCGGGATAAACGGGCCGGCGCCGCCTGACAGTCACACGTTCTTTTCTTTTCCTCCTCTTCCCCCCGCCGACTCGCCTCGAGATTTCGCGGGCGCTTGAAAACGAAGCGACGCGCGTTCATCCCGGCGGCGGCTGGATTCTTTTCTTCCCTAAATGTTGCCGGCGTTTGTCAGACTTTTTTTTTTTTTTTTTTTTAACAGGAAGGGAAAATAAATCAGGAAAACTCGCTTCAGGAGCGTTTTACGTGTTGTCAGCGAATAAAAAAAACAACAAAAAACACGACGACGACAAAACTCGGGTTTTTTGTTTTAACGCGGCGACGCCTGAAGCTGGAAAACTTGTCCCCGCAGTTCGCTGCCGATCTTCCTCGAAATCCACGGAACACGGTTTAAACTGTGACCTTTGACCTTTAATCTGACGCCACCGTCAAACACGGTTGAGACAGCGGGTCGCGGCGGGCGGCGCCGGACGTGCCGCCGTGAACAAACGGGCCCGTTCAGGCGCCGTTCAATTAGCAGCTCGTCAGCGTCTTCGTTAACGAGCGGCGGCGGGCCGGAGCTGCTGCCTGTGTGTGTGTGTGTGTGTGTGATTGGCAGGCAGCAGCAGCAGGGGGCGTGGCCACCAGCGCCTCAGCTAATTGCAGAGTTAGGGAACCGGCAGGTGGTCGCGATGTGTGTTTTCATCGAGCGGCGGCCATTGATCGGCCTGATGTTGTTTATTTGTACAGATGGCGGCGTGGTGCGCTCCTCATACAAAAAAGGTTATGAGGCGTTGATGAGCGGCTGATTGGTCGTGACCTTTGGCTTCCTGTGTGGGGGGGGGGGGCAGGAAGCAGGAAGCAGGAAGCAGGAAGCAGGAAGCAGGAAGCAAGGTCGTGTCTTTAAAGTAAACAAACGACTTTAAAACACAAAGTTTTCCAGTTTGACAGCGGCGAGCTTTCGTCACCGCCAAGGCGCAGAAGTGGGTCGGCCCCGCCGCCCGCCGGGCGCCCGCGGCGGGTCGGCTGCCTTGCTCAAAGGCACCTTGCAGCTGGGTCACCTCCACCTCCAGGAGCGCCGACGCTGCAGGTTTTCTCCCCGCCCCTCATCCGTCTTGCGGCGCCGGCGACGGAGGCCATGCGTCTCCCGTGTCGAACCCGGCGAGCGCGGCCATGCATTACGAACGTCGAGCCGCCGACCCCGGGGGACGCAGTGACACGCGCGCGCACACACACACACACACACACACACACACACACACACACACACACACACACACACACACACACACACACACGCACGCACGCGATGACACAACCGCCACACCAGGTGGCTGCACAGGAAGACAAAAAAAAAAACAACAAGCGGCCGACAGGAAATAATCTGCGAACAAGGACGAGTTTTATTTTTACATGAAGCGTGTTCTGCTGCGTCAGCTGCAAAAATCCAACATCGGCACGCCCGCTGGAGTCGAACGCCTTTTAATCGGGCCCCGTGATTGGACGAGGAGGGGACGCTCGGTTTCGGGAAGGCGGGAGGAGGAGTCTTGTTGCTCCACCAGAGAGTGTGATCGCTGTGATCGATCGGATGACGTAATAATCACAGTGTTTGAAGGCGGGGTGTGACTTTGTGGAGGGGGGGTGTGGGTGTGGGTGGGGGTGGAGGGTGGGGGGGGGGGGGTGGGGGTGGTGGAGATTTCTGGGTTGGAGGATTCTTCTGCACGAGTCAGCGTTGACCTGGATTCCAACAATATCACCCCGAAGGATGTAATACCAGCTGGTGTGCGCCACCCCCGCCGCCCCTCCCTCCACACACACACACACACACACACACACACACACACACACACACACGGGGAGAAGTCATCGCCCCCCCCCCCGACAAGCACCTGTATTCGATTTCTCATCTCGACTCGGCGGAGAGCTCTAAGCCTTGTTCTCGCTGGCGCTAATCCTCGCTAGAAAACAGCTTTCAGAGGATTAGCATCAAGGGGGGGGGGGCAGAGCGGCGCTCGTCGGCAGGGGATCCACGCCCCCCCTCTGGAAGTTAACCTAACACACTTGACTCTGAATAAAAAAAAAAAAAAAGCTCCGACCTTCCGCTCGGCTTCCTCCCCGTCGACCTCTGCCGGCCTCCATTAAAGCTCCCATTGACATTCAGTTAAAACTCCCCCCCCCCACCATCACCCCCCCACACCATCACCCCCCACACGCTGGCTGGATAACTTACCCGTGTAATTCCACCTTATCTACAGGAACTGGGCGCCCCCGCATGCTGAACCGGGCCCGACCCGCTGCAGCGAGTTACTGTAGAAAAGCTGGGGGGGGGGTAAAGAGGCGCACGGGTTGGGTGGGGTGGAGGTGGAGGTGGGGTGGAGGTGGGGTGGGGACTAAAGCTGTACACCTGCTGCGGGGGCTTCAGGGTTGGATATCAGACAGAGAAGAAACACAGAGAGTAACCCCCCCCACCCGCAGGCCTCCGACAGATGCTGAGAGTGTAAGACGATGGTGTGCGCTTGTTTCGTGCGCGTGTGCGTCTCAGAACAAAGAGAGGATTATTGTGCGAGCTGCTGGAGGCCAGCGAACAACTCCGACTCCGTCCTCCCATATTTTTTTCTCTTCTCCTCTTTTTATGTTTCTCTTTTCTCTCTCTCTCTCTCCACCAAAATAATAAAAAAAAAAAAAAAAAACCTCTGCAGATATTTCGCTGTAATGACGCTTTGATTCCTCCCCTCCCCGCACAAACAGCGTTGTCTGTGGCGAGCGCTGAGAGATGAAAGCGTCCGGGCGGGGATCAAAAAAAAAAAAGATGCTTTTTCCTCTCAGCTTCCAAATTCCTGCCGGTTGTGACACAGTCGTAAAAGAGCGGAGATAAAAAGACGGCTCGGCCCACTCGCGCTCAACATTCCCGTCGTGTCAGGGGGAAGTTTCATTTTCCTCCCGTGCAAACGCAATTCAAACGCATCAATACGAATAAAAAAGAGAAGAAGAAGAAAAAAAATGAAAGGATGTTTTGGGAATTTTCCCAAAAAGGTGAGCGAAGGATTTGGTTCAGAGGAGAGTGACGGGTGGTGTAAAGGTGTGTAGGAAGCAGCAGGAGAAGAAGAAGAAGAAGAAGAAGAAGAAGAAGAAGAAGAAGAAGCTCGTCTCAACAGCAGCTTCATCCGTTGAGGTTAGCTTAGCTTAGCTTAGCTTAGCTTAGCTTAGCTTAGTTTATCTTCTTATCCTTCCACCTTTCCTTCTGCCCTTTGTCCTTTTCCTTCCCGTCTTCCCCGATGTCTCCACCTTCCTCCACCTTCCTCTTCCTCCTCCCTCGACTTCCCTTCGTCCTCTCACCTTCCTTCACTTCCACTTTGTTTTCATGTTAGTAATCAATATTTCCTATCAGCTGCGATCACCTGTTGCATCTTCCCTTCCTTCCTTCCTTCCTTCCTTCCTTCCCTTCCTTGGTGTAGAGGAAGTGAAGGAAGGACGATAAAAGGGGAAAACTTCCCATGATCCCCGGCGCCGGGCCGAGCACGCAGCGGTCGCCACGGGCGACGGGCGACCGGGCTGAAAAATGGGCTCCTGTCCGGTAAGCGGAGGGAAAACACACACACACACACACACACACACACACACACACACACACACACAGGGATATGAAATATTATGGGTTCTGTTGATTGAGCTTATTTGGGTCTCCTCCTCGTATTCCTGCGACGTCAGCTGTTCCCGTTCGGTGGGGGATTTGATGACGGGTAATAAACTGCACCTGCTAAATAAAGCCGCCCCCCCCCACCCCCACCCCCACCCCCCGCGAGCGCCGCCCCCACCCACCCCCCCCACCCCTCCACCCACCAATGACAGGACAGTACATCTTCCCCTGCTTACCTCCAGCTTTTATGAACTGGACACATTTGCTCATTTAAGGGAGTCAGCTGATCTCAGGTCTGGTTCTGATGTCCGGGTCCGGTTGACCTCGGCGACCTCGCAGCCTGAACTTCACGTCGTCTCGCTATTTTTTGCAAACCAATCAAAATATCGAAGACGAGAAAATCGTCTTTTAAATAAAGATTCGCTGAATAAAAACCCGTCGCGGTGACTCATCTCCTCGCAGTAACGGCAGAACCTGCCCGTCACGTGAAAACAAACGCGCCCGGGGACCCGGGTGGAGCTAAGCGGAGGAGCGCAGATGGCCCGCAGGCCCGTGTTAATCTGGTGTAAGCAGAACGTAAAGCTGCTGATGGCGACCTCGACAGCGCCGCCGCCGCTCGTGATGCGTTTGTGCTCTGATCCGGTCCCGCGGGGGGGGTGGGGTGGGGGGACGTGAAGACCAGGATTCTGCCGCCTTCAGCTCCCCGATGACCCGCGGACCTCGTTCAGCGCCGCCGTTACCAAACAGCTGATGACGACGAACGAACTCGTCAGCAGCAGCAGCAGCGGAGAGAAGCCACGCCCCCTCGGCCCCGGGGCCCGAGGTCAAAGGTCAAGCAACGCGGCTCCTGGGAAAGCGACCCGGGGTGCGGCGGTCCGGTTCACGTTCCAGAACACTTTGAGCCGGTCCAGAGTCTGATTCTGTTTGTCGTTTGTTTCGTTCTGGTTCTGGTTCTGGTTCTGGTTCTGGTTCTGGAGATCGAGCAGATGGTTTGATTTGGGCGTCCGCCGACTTCAGAACCATCAGCAGAACCGAGCCGAGTTAAGACCCAACCCCCCACCCACCCACCCACCCACCCACCCATCAGAGTCAACATCGTGGAGGCTCCTCCCCTCCCTCCCAGCGAATGAAACGAGACGACAAACAAGAAGGGGGGGTTAAATTAACAGGAGAGCGATGTCAAGTGGAGCCGGGGGCCGACACCTGTCACCGCCGTTTAAGCCTTTTTACTAAAACCTTATCAGGACGAGTCGGGAAATGAGACATCCAGCGATCCTCCGCTCCGTCCCTGTCAGAGCCGGGACGGCGGCGGCGGCGGCGGCGAGGGCGAGGGCGAGGGCCCGCCATGAATAAAACATCCACGGCGCCGCCGGAGAAACGAAGAAGCTGCGACCGGGCGGAAACGTTCAGGTGACGAACAAGACGATTTGGTCTGAGAGGAAGATGCGAAAACCCGCAAATCACCGGTTCTGTCGGACCGGGCCGCGTCAGAACCGCGCTGGGCCCCGGAACCTGAATATAACCCAGTCTCTTTATGTGTGTGTGTGTGTGTGTGTGGGTTCAACCTGGAAATGTTTTGTTTGTGAAGCTGGGTGAACTTTCTTCGACAAGCGTGACACACACGCACACACACACACACACACACACACACACACACACACACACACACACACACACACACACACCGTCAGTTGAACGCCGCAACAGTTTTTGACAATTCCAAGAAAAATTATTCATTTATCTGCTTCACATCTCGCTGATGCAACCTGAGGAAAGACGCTTCAAAGGAAAGTCGTGCGTCGGAGCGTCAGCGGGACGAGGAACGAGCCGCGTCCGTCACCGGATCCCTCCGGTTCTGATCCGGTTCTGATCCGGCTTTAATCAGCGTCACAGTAAGACCTGACCCTGTGACCCCTCTGTCACCCGCTGCTGATTAGTGTGTGTGTGGTCACACACGCCGGAGACAGAACCGACTCTGGACTCTGAGCCGGTTCCGGTCCAGCGACGTCTGCAGACTCGGTCCGGAGGTCGAGGGACGACCCGGTGTCCCCGGTGTCCCCGGCGTCCCCGGTGGACCGGGCGTCACATGAGGCGTTTCTGCACGTTTCATGTTTTAATCACAGTCTGACCTTCACGTCCTGGCCCGGTCCAAACCATGTCCTCATAGTGTCTCATAGTGTCTCATGATGTCTCATGATGTTTCATGATGTCTCATAGTGTCTCATAATGTCTCATAGTGTCTCATAGTGTCTCAGTGTCTCATAATGTCTCATAGTGTCTCATAGTGTCTCATAATGTCTCATAATGTCTCATAATGTCCCATCTCATAATGTCTCATGATGTCTCATGTGTCTCATAATGTCTCATGATGTCCCATAGTGTCTCATAATGTCTCATGATGTCTCATAATGTCTCATAATGTCTCATAATGTCTCATAATGTCTCATAATGTCTCATGTCTCTCGTAGTCTCATAATCTCATGTCTCATGTCTCTCATAATGTCTCATGATGTCTCATAGTGTCTCATAATGTCTCAATGTCTCATAGTGTCTCATAATGTCTCATAATGTCTCATAGTGTCTCATGATGTCTCATAATGTCTCATAATGTCTCATGATGTCCCATAGTGTCTCATAGTGTCTCATAATGTCTCATGATAGTGTCTCATGATGTCTCATGATGTCTCATAATGTCTCATAGTGTCTCATAGTGTCTCATAATGTCTCATGATGTCTCATAATGTCTCATGATGTCTCATGATGTCTCATAATGTCTCATAGTGTCTCATGATGTCTCATAACGTCATTGATTCATCAGTTTCGGTGATGCGTTCACTGACCGTTGTACAAACCACCTTTCAGATCTTTGAACAGAACCCCCCCCCCACAGCCTGCAGGTGTTGTGTGTCTGTCTGCGTGCCATCAGAGCTTTAAAGGCAGCCTGCTCCCGATTGGTCGACGAGCAGCTCACCTGGCGCTGACATCATCGCGGGCCCCTCCCTCCCTCCCTCAGGTGAAACTCCTCACAGCAGCTGAAAGAAACACGACTCGTGTGTTGTTGTTTTTTTTAAAGAATCTGGTGGTTGTTTTTGTTTTTATTTTCTTCTGGAGGAGAAAAACAAAAAAAGATGGTGAACGATGGTGAACAAAACGAACGCCCCCGGCCCCCGCCTGCCAGGACGCTCCGTGGTCCTGGCACCGGCACGCCGCACATGTTGGAGGAGGCTGATTGGCGGCGGAAGAGAAAAAAAAAAAAAGAGTGGTGGGTGATTAAATTCACACACACACACACACACACACACACACACACACACACACACAGTATTTATATTGTTGGACAGTAATCCTGTTAATGAAAAATGTGCGGTTTTTCACAGCCCTCTGTGGGGGGGGGCGGGTGTTCGCCAGCCAAAAAGAAAAGACGCATTAATAAGAAAAGGATGTCGCAAACCGACCCACATTATGTTCACGCACACACACACACACACACACACACACACACACACACACACACACACACACACACACACACACACACACACACACACACACACACACACACACACACACACACACACACACACACACACACACACACACACACACACACACACGCACACGCCCGCCGCCAGCAGGTGAAGCTCTTGATGGAGATCTGAGAGCCCGTGTTCTCCTGCAGGGATACAACGACCAACACCAGACGCACACACACACACACACACACACACACACACACACACAGACACACACGCACGCACACACACAGACACACAACATGGCACGCCTCCCTCGCTCGCTGCGTCGTCTTCCGCGGCTTTAAAAGTTTCACGTTGTGCGGCTGAAAACGTTTTGTTTTTGTGCGTTTTGTCGGCAGTGGTTTCCTCTGTGTGTGTGTGTGTGTGTCTGTGTGTGTGTGTGTGTGTGCCCCCATGTGAATGGCACAACAACAACAACAACAACACACAGCTCCTGTGTCTGACTAACTACAACCAACAGCATCAATGAATGCGGGTCCTCCTGGATCCAGGGTGAAAGGTCACCGGCCCGGTCCAATCCAGCCCCCGTACGCTGGATCGGACCTTGAGACGTCTGGCGGAGACGCCGTGAGACACTTAACACCGTCTCCGCCCGGCCGGGGGCTTGGAGCGCCGACAAACGCACCCCCTCCTCTGAAGTTTCATCGAAATCCGATCGGCGGCGTCCAAGAGATTGTGCGCGACAGACGGAGGGATGGAGCGATGGATGCGTGCCGACCCCCGGTCCCGCGGCGGTGGGGGGGGGCGGGTGGGGGTGTTGGTGGTGATGGTGTTGGGGGGTGACGGTGGCACCGACGCCTAATTAATCAAATTAGATGACAGATGGTGCGGGGGAACTATTTCCCCCACGGGACGCTTCGGGATGAGGCGGCGGCCTCGCGGCGGCGAAACCGAGCGTCAGCACTCGACTGAAGTCCTCTCATTGTGTCCGGTCGGGGGGTGGAGGCGGGTGGAGGCGGGTGGGGTAGGGGGGCAGGGCATGGAGGTGGTGGGGGGGGCATGAGTGGAGGAGTGGAGGAGAGACAGAGGAGAAGAATGATGGAAAAATATTGCTCCTTCCCCTTCGGATGTGATACCATCGCGGTCCGGTTATATTGCTTTGTGGAATATTGCTGGAGCACAGAATTAGATTGCCCCCCCCACAACACTCCAACCCCCCAAACACTCCCAGCCCCCCATGATAAGGCCTCAGGAAAAGCAGCTTTGGATCGATCGGACGGACAAAACGGGACGACAGAAACATAAACAGATTATGGACCTTTGAAATGGCTTCATTTCCAGTCAGGGACACTCACCCCCCCCATCTCCCCCTGCCCCCCCCATCCCTCCCCCCCCCCCCTTACTGACCCGGTACCAACCACAGAACCAGACCTGTCAATCAGAACCACACTTCTAAGTGGCTCACCGACCTGTGAACCATCCTGGTTTTAAGAAACCGGGCCTGACCATATTTGGACAGTGGGGGGAGTCTCTCCCTGTCGATCACAGCATAGCCACGCCCCTCCCCCTGGTTCCTGTGGACCCGTGGAGTCCTCTGATCCCCCCCGCCCGGACTCACCTGGGCACTGTGAAAAAAGAACAGAACAGGAAGTGCCGACCCTATAAGTCGTGTTTGTCACTTCCTGTTCTCACGGAGGCGGAGCGAGAGCGACGGGGGAGGGGAGGGGGCGGGGGCGTCCAGATTTATGGCGAGGAGGCGGCAGCGTCGTCAGAGATGACAGAACAGATCCAATATGTGGCTCTAATCTTATGAGTGGTCGGGGAGCGCCGGGCGGCGGCGGCGGGGAAAAGTAAATCCGTGTGGCGGCGGCGGCGGCGAAGATTTGCCGTCCTCATTTGTTTGTTGTGAGCGCGGGGGGGGGCGGGTTGTCGTTAAGAGCTCGCTCGGCGCGGGAAAAAAAAAAAAAACCCAAACAACCGGGGCCGACGCGCTGGGGGATAAATGAGGATGGCGGCTGTAATGGCGGCGTGATGGCGGCGTGATGGCCGGATTGTTTTTTCCCGGGGTAGAGGCGCCTCTTATTCTCCCGGCAGGAAGCTTCTCCACCTGATTAGCGAGCGGAGAACCGGACCGAAACGGAGCGAGCCGAGCCGAGGGCGACACACACACGCACACACACACACACACACACACACACACACACACACACACACACACACACACACACACACACACGCACACACACACACACACACACAGAATCTGCTCTAACGAGTTCCCGCTGGTTCAGGAACATTGTCACATCCGTCAGTCCCCCCCCCCCACTGTCAGCTGTGTACTCTGGTACTGTGATCAGTACCACACCGGAGTACTACACACAGTACTCACGTCGGGCCGGACAGAACCGGAGGCCCGTGACAGACAGGGGGATGTTCTCAGGTGCTCAGATCAACAGAACCAGCTTCATCTGGACCCGTCTCCAGAACCGAGGCCTGGACCCAGAGACCTGACTCACAGTGTGACACGGTGGCTGGTCCAGAACCAGGTACTGATCCGGCAACAAAACCACCTTCTTCAGACCAGGTTCTACAGACCAGACTCTTCTTCTTCTTCTTCTTCTTCTTCTCCTTCTTCTTCTCCTTCTTCTTCTTCTTCTTCCTCTTCTTCCTCTTCTTCTCCTTCTTCTTCTCCTTCTTCCTCTTCCTCTTCTTCTTCTTCTTCTTCCTCTTCCTCTTCCTCTTCTTCCTCTTCGTCGCCTGACGACAGTCTCATCCTCTGCAGGAAATGGGGCTTGTGATTTAAAGTGACGCTGAAAGCAGCCATTACTCCGTCAGTGCTCGAAACTGATCAGGGCTGTGATCGCACAAAAAGACACACACACACACACACACACACACACACACACACAACACACACACACACACACACACACACACACACACACACACACACACACACACACACACAGAAAAGGTCGAGGCAGATAAAACTCCGTGGTGGATCTAATCCTCGCTCGCTGCCGGCTGATGAAAACGGCGTCGGAGGGAAAAACCGTCTTCCGTTGAGTGTTGCTCCTCTCAAACACCGATGCTCCGAGAGGAGGAGGAGGAGGAGGAGGAGGAGGAGGAGGAGGAGGAGGAGGAGGAGGAGGAGCTTACTGTACGACAGACACAGGTACGCTGGACGATTTACCGTTGATTCTCCTCACAGATCAGAGATTAAAGGGTAATTCCAAAGATTTTCCATGTTTGCAGGTTTCTGCGTGTTTGTCTGTGATTGGTCGATCGGACCATGTGACCGCGTCAGTCAGACAAAGCGTCTTCGGCCCGACTTTGGCTCCGTTTTGTCTCAAGTGAGACAATTCATAATTTCTCACACCTTCGCTCTTCTCCTCGCCAACACGCTCGCGTGCGAAGCGTCTTCCTCGTCACAAGTGAACGAAGACGTGAAACGTGCGGCGGCGGCGGCGGCGGCGGCGCTCGCCCACGCGAGCCGAGGCAACGCGCTCGAAAAACAAAACGACGGCTAAAAAGGCCGGAGGAGTCAGAGAGGAAGAGGAGGAGAGTTTGATTGACTTGCGTCGCCCGGAGCTTCAAATAAAAACATGGAGGTGGACGCCGTCCCATCAGTCAATCAATCAATCAATCAATGTTGGGGGCCGGCCTGACGTCCAATCCGCTGCCGGCTGCTCACGGCTGACATGTTTATCTGTCTGGCAGAACCGGAGCGTCATCGGGTCCAGATGATTGATAAATCGTATCTGGTGGGACATCATGTCCGGGGGCGGATGATAGAGCTGAGAGGCTTTTAGCCGCTGGACGGGTCAAACGCCTCCATCGTCACGGTAAAAGGACGGCGTAAATCTACACCCCCCGCCCCCACCCACCGCGCCCCCCCCCCCGCTCGCCGCCATCTGATCAATACTGATCTAAAAGTGATGAATGAGACCTTGATGGACTCCATCTTTCCTTCTCCCTGCAGCCGGACCTTCTTATCTGTCTGTGTGTCTGTGTGTGGGTTCTGTAGGTCAGAACTCGGTCAGACCGCCTGATGATGTCACTGCAGAGGTCAGGGGTCACGGAGGTAAGGTAACCAGCCCCCCCCACACACACACACACACACACACACAGGTAGATCCAGGAGAGCTGAAGATCCTGGTTCATCACGACACGTGATGTGGAGGCAGCAGGTGAATGTTCTTCTTCTTCTGTCTTCCTGCAGTAGAAGAAGAAGAAGCAGGAGGAGGAGGAGCAGGAGGAGGAGGAGGAGGAGGAGGAGGTTCTCTGGTTTTCTTCCTGATGGAGGCGGAGCTTGTTTCTCTGCTCTCTCGTAGCTCAACCAGAAGCCATTAGTGACCTCCGGGGGTCGGCGTGGAGCCGTCGGGCCCTGATGAAGGCCCCCCCAAGGGGGGGGTGGGAACCCGCCGCCAACGTGCGACGCGATCAATAGGAGGCCGGTGTGACGGCGTTAGACAATGAGCGCCCCCCCCCCCGTGATAAAGGCCGTGAATTGAAGCCATAAATTACGTGCGGACGTGGAGGAGCGCCATGATTAATCGCTCCGCAAAAAGTCTCCGCCGAGGAGACACGAAGACGCGTCTCCCGGCGCCGACCGCCCGCCTTCCCCCCCCCACCCACCCCCGCCCGCCGATGATTTACAGCGGACGCGTCGGGCGGCGGATCGGAGAGCGGCGTGGAGATGGCGGGCCGACAAAGAGCGCGCGCTCACCTGCGCTGACGTCGGCGGGCGCTCGCTCCGGCTCCTTTCAGCCGCCGTCCGCTCGGTGACGCGCTCCATAAATCAAACAGACTGCCGGTTTGTTTACCCGCCGGGCGGGGGGGCGTGTGTGTGTGTGTGTGTGTGTGTGTGGGGGCGTCTGAGGCAGCGGTATCTGTCCCGGCCAGCTGTTCACCCCCCCCCAACGCTAATCTGGGCTTTCTGACTTCCTTTAATTCGCCTCCTTCATTGTCTCGTCAGGAGTTCTGGAAACTTTACGTCCACGACCCGTCTGTTAATTCAACTCACCCCCCCCCCCAGAGGAAAGTGTGTGTGTGTGTGTGTGTGTGGGGGGGGTTAAACAGGTACCTGCTTGACTCCTCTGTGTGTGTGTGTGTGTGTGTGTGTTTTTCACCTGACGCTGCGTCTTGTCAATCAAGAGCCCAAAATACTCCGTCACGAGTAAAAGTACTGCGCTGAAAAAGTCCCGCTCGCTCGGGCCGAAGTACAAGATGTTCTCAGCAAAGTGTACTTGAAGTATCAGAAGTATTTTGAAGTGTTTTAATTATTTAAATTTTTTTTTCTTCTTTTAATTAAAACACACGAGTGTTTGTTTATTTACACGCTTTCATTTTTGGGGAACTTGTTCATAAGGATCAAGATAATACCCCCCCACACACACACACACACACACACACACACCCCTGCCCCCCCCACTGGTTTTGTACTGGGCGGCTTCTGTAGTACCAGTAGTACCAGCAGTACTTACTGTACGTACATCTGGATGCGGCGAACCTCTGCCTGGGCCGCTGCGCTGCGACATCAAGTGATGGGGAGGCGGTTGTCACGGCAACAGAAACTGTTAAAACTTGGCCTTAAAAGGGACACCGCCCCACACACACACACACACACACACTGACACCCGATCTGAAGCAGCGGGGCGACGCCACATCGATTCTCAACCCTTCCTGGTGAAACAGACAAAGGGGTCATCTATTATCCTCTTCGTCCTCACCCCCCCCCATCTCACCCCCCCCCCCCCCCCACCCCCGCTCTCCTCGACCCGTCTTTGGCGGTCACCCGTTAACGGGGGAACTCTGGGGACGCCGTGGAGCCGCCTCCACCACCGGCCTCGCTCCACTTCTCCACCAGGCCGGGGGCCGGGGCTGATTGGCGAATCCACGGGGAGCCCTCCAACCACCAAACCTCCCAGCCGGGGAAGGGAGGGGGGGGGCAGGGTGGGTGGGCGCATTTGCAAGCATGTGATCTGTGCAGAATGGGGGGGGGGGGGGGCGAAAAGCCCCGAGATGGAGGAGGTCGGGAACGCTGGAGGACGTGGGAGAAGTGGATCCCGTGAGAGGAGGAGTGGGTGGGAGAAATAAGATGGGGGGGGGGGCAGCGGGGCAGGGGGGGTCCATGCTGAGGGGGGGGCTGTCGGGGGGGGCGCTGGGCTGTGAAATAACTCTTTAGTCACAATAAATTTAAAATTTCTAGACAAACAGCTCAAGCTGCCGCATTTCTCTGCAGCGCGATGCATTCGAGGCACAGGAGGCGCGTTGGAGAGCGGAGCGTTTTCAGCTGGGTGGAGGGTGGAGGGTGGGGGGGGTGGGGTTCTGACAGGCTTCGCCCCCACCGGCAGCTCCTTGTGTTTATCAGCCGGCCGATCGATGGCCGAGCGAACCCCGGGAGAGCGAGGAGTAAAGACGGCTCTTTTGTTGTGAGGGCGGCTCGGGCCGAGCGCCGCCGGCACCGGTCCCACCGGGCCGGGCCGGGCCGGGCCGCAACATGACAGACGGAACCCGCACATAAAGAAAGGTCCGATAAATGGAGTCTCTCTCTCTCCCTCCCACAATGCACCGGGACTACTTCCTGTCTGAAGGAAGAACGGTCGGGTTCTGCTGCGACCCGTTTGGGTCGGGGGGGGGTTGGACATTCACACACACACACACACACACACACACACACACACACACACACACACACACACACACACACAGAGTAAACCTGACTGACACCTCTATTTGTTTTCCCTTGGTGTCGTTTATTCCCGTTTTTATTTGTGTTTTATTTGTGTTTTTATTTTTATTTGTGTTTTTATCCGTCTGTAAACCGGGTTCACTTCTTTTAACTGCCGCCTCGCTCTGCAGTTACACACTCTGAACGCACAAACACACCACAACCAGTCGCATCATCAATGACCCGCAGGTTCCTCAGCTGTTTGTTTGTTTGTTTGTTTGTTTGTTTGTTTGTTTGTTTGCATCTGAGCAGAAAACAAACAACATGGAAACATCAGATTTGATTTCAATTCACTGAGATTTATCTTCAACATTCCTGCAGCTGGAGCATCTTCCTCCTCCCCCTCCTCCTCCTCCTCCTCCTCCTCCTCCTCCTCCTCCTCCCCCCCCCCCTTGTCTGTATTCTGTGATTTCCTGCGCAGAGGTCGAGCCCGTGACCCGCTCCTCGCTGCTCCTCGCCGCTCCTCGCCACTTCCCACTTCCTACATCACATCTCGCCGTCTGACCGCGCCGCGGCCCTTTGTCCTCCGTCATGTTCGCCGACAGGAAGCGGGCGGTCGCGGGGTGTGTGTGTGTGTGTGTGTGTGTGTGTGTGTGTGTGTACCTGCCACACGCCGTGACACGGTCACAAAGCGGGCGGGGTGGAGGGGGGGGGGTAGAAAAGAAAGACGTAGGAGGAAAGAAAAGAGGCCGGCGGCCGCTATCAGCTCTTCTTTGTTGGTGGAGAAAAGGCGGCAGGTTTCCCTTCGCTTTATCTGATGGATGGACGGGGGGGGACGGGGCGGCGAATCGACGGGCAGGTCCAAACCGCTCGAGTGTCACCGGTCCACGACCCACAATGCACTTCTCTTTCTATTAATCCAGAGAGAACAAATGTTTGGAGAAGACGCTTCTTCTTCTTCTCCTCCTCTTCCTCCCTCCCTCCTCTTCCTCTCCGTCTCTTGCAAACCTCTCATCTGTTTAAAGACTCTTCATCGTCTCCTCTGCCTCTTGTTTCGGGGCGTCTCCTCTCTCGGCGCCGAGCATTAAAAATTGAAAGCGCTCTTTGTGCCGATGCCGAGGGGGGGGGGGCAGCAGCAGCTCTTCTTCTTCTTCTTCTTCTTCTTCTTCTTCTTCTTCTTCTTCTTTTTCGAGAGCTACTCCTGCACTCTTGAAAAAGCTCGACATCAATGGAAACGAGGCGGCGGGGGGGTGGGGGTGGGGGGAGAGGGGGCGACATGAAGAAGTTGTTGCCGCTCTGTTTGTTTTTAATGTTGGGGGGGCGCGTCTGCGGTTGGAGACGTAAAGTACCAGGATGTCAGATCAGAGTCTGAAAACGAGGAGCGGCGGTCGCTAACACGCGTTCCAGCCTCGCGCTAACATCGACGCCGCCGCTGTTTCCGCCGCCCCGGTCCGGTCCGGACCGAACCATCTCAGCAGCCCGGGCGCGCAGATGTTCATGGTCCCCAGAGGATCCTGTTCACCTGAGACGCTCGTCATCTCGCGACTTTTCCCTGGACGTTCACGTTCCCCTTTGGATGAACCCTGATCACGTGACAAACTGTTCCTTTAAATGTACACAGCCACACACACACACACACACACACACACACAAAGACACAAAGACGAGGAGCCGACCCGGCGTGGCCAAGCGGCTGGCTGACGTCTGTCGTCATGGAGACGGAGGACTTGCCGCCAAGAAAACTCTGAACATGGAGGTTACGAAAAAAAAAGAGAGAGAGAGAGAGAGCAGGAGTCCATTATAAGCTTTGTGTGAGTGATGGGGGTGGAGGTGGAGGGGGGAGGTGGGTGGGGGGGGGGTGGGGGGTGGAGGTGGAGGTGGAGGTGGTGGTGGTGGTGGTGGTGGGGGGGGGCTCATGTCCCGCTTCTAAAACTGAGTCACCAAACGCGATTGGTCCAAAGTTGCTCCAACTCAATCGCTGAGTTCTTGAGCGGAGCTCTGGTTGCCGAGGGTGACGGGCTGAAAACGGGGTGAAAGGTCACCTGGAGGTTCTGATCCGGGAGGGAGGAGGAAGACTCCCCCCCCCCCCCCCCCCCCCCGCAGGCAGTGATTGATTGGCCGGGCGCGTGCGGCGCGGTGATTAGCCGCCTCTAATTGGGATCCATGCTTTGTTGTAAACACGGGGGATTAGCCGCAGACAAACACACCTATCAAACAATTAACGCGCTAATCATTCCACGGCGTTAACGCCGCTCGGCAACTATCACCCTCCCTCCCTCTTTTTTCTAATCCTTCGTTTTTTTATTTTCATTTCTCCATCTTTTGTTCATCGGGCCGCGATTCGCCGTCCGCTGCTCGCGAGGTGCGTGACAGGTGTCCGCCGATCGATTTTTATTTTTTAAAATTTTGTTACACAAACAAAGATCCAAATGTCTCCTGCAGCGTTTTATTCCCTCGCAGAGTAAATCATCGACGCCGCTCTTTAAAAAGAAGATTTCAGCTTGTAAAATGTTGTCGGGTTTGTTTGTTGTTTTGTTTTGTCCCAGTTGTTTATTTTTACGAGTTTGTTTGTTTAAGAGTGAAAACTCGTCAGGCGTCCGGGTCGTAAAGATCCACCTGCAGAACTTCATCAACCAGGAGATCCTGTGTTCCAGCAGAGGTCGTCGGGGCGATGTGAAGATGGTTTTCTCGTCGTCGCGGCGACAGGAAGCTGCCCCCCCCCCCCCGGGGGGGAAACGACATGCAGACATTAACAAAAACATCTCAGCAATTCAGCAAACAGCGTTTCTCCTTCAGTCAGAGCTGCACTCAGCATCTCTGCTGCACCATTTATCATCAAACAACACCCCCCCACCTCCTCCTCCACCTCCTCCACCTCCTCCTCCACCAACACCCCCCACAGGAGCATCCTCCTACGAAACTCCTGAACCTCAACACATCCTCGCTCTGACTGGAGCTCTCTACATCTCCATCTTTTAAAAATAAGAGTTCAATGAAAACCACCGGGGGGGGGCACAGGAGAGTGGAGGGAAAAGTGTGTGTGTGTGTGTGTGTGTGTGTGTGTGTGTGTGTGTACTAAGCCTTTGTTGTTGTGTATTGTTACAGTAAAATAAAGTTTTTTTTCCCCAAATATGACGTCAGGACACGGACGAGGAGTTGGACCTGGAGCCTCGAGTTAGAAAAGTGCAGGACGTGTTTGATTCGGACCCGATGGCGCTGGGTGTGTGTGTGTGTGTGTGTGTGTGTGTGTGTGTGGGGGGGGGGGGGGCTGCGTCGTGACTCAAGGTTCTCTGGCCGACGTTCTGCCGGAGAACGACGTGAGAACCTCATCCCAAGTTTCACAGAACAAGTGCAGAGAAGAAGAAAGCGTCGCTACAAACGCATGTTGTCATTGTTGTCATTGTTGTTGTTTGTTGTTGACGCTGTGGTTGTTGTCGTCGTCATTGTCGTACACTGCAGCTGAACGAAGCGACAGCGCTTCATCCACTCCAACTCCTTCTTTTTTTCTCCCCTGTAAACGAACAAACACTCTCCTCCTCGGCTCAGCCCCAGCCACGTCCTCCCGTACTCCCGGTTACCATGGCAACAGTGTCCGAACGGGTACACACACACACACACACACACACACACACACGGGAGGGTGGCGAGAAGAGAGGGAGGTGAAGAAGAAGAAGAAGAAGAAGAAAAGTTTCTCCTCGGACGATCGGAGACCTGGAGGCTCCAGAGCGGCGTCACCTGCCGACTGGAGAAAAAAAAAAACAACTTCGTCCCGTTTTTATTTTCCCCGGCGATGACCTGACAGCGTTCCCATGGCAACCGCATCCCTCGGTTCGGCGGCGCCCGCTCAGCTCTGCCCCCTCGCTAATTCACAAACAGTAATAATGAATACAGATGATCCGGGTCCCCGAGGGCCCGGCAGAACCAACAGCCCGTGGGATGTAAACCGTACACACACACACACACACACACACACACACACACACACACACACACACACACACACACACACACACACACACACACACACACACACACACACACACACACACACACACGCTGAGGGAGCAGAACCTCATGTGTGCTGTCTGTCACACAGGATGTGACATCATCGGGTCCACTTCAGCCTCTCTCTCCACTCGTAAACGTGGAGACAGGAAGTGGAATGACATCACTTCCTCCTCGTCTCTCCATGTTTGGGCCCGTGTGTGTGTGTGTGTGTGTGTGTGTGTGTGGGGACAGATGAAAACGACAGCGCCTGAGCGCGGGTCCAAATGGCAGCCGCGCAATTACCCAGGGTTTAGTTGTTTTGCGGCGGGCTCCGGTTTGATTAAACGGAGCGTGGCGAGCGACGTGCGCGGCGCCGGCGCCACATGCGGCTCTGGCGGCGTGACGGATCGGCGCCACGTACGCTCCAGAAAAGATGATTATTACCTTGTTGTTTTACGCTTAGCTGTTTGGGACCGGCGCCGTCTCACGTTCCCGGAGCCCGGGTTGATTTCCTCGGCGAGTTTGATCGTTCATCCCGCAAATAATGATTACAAACAGACGGGCGTCTTCATCGGCGGCGTCTTCGTCGGCGGCATCTTCATCGGCGGCGCCCCCTGCTGACGCCACGCCCCCCCCCCTCACCTGTCTGTTTACAGGCTGACGGTTTCCATCCAGGTGGAAGGAAGAGGAAGAAGCGGCGACGTTATTTCTTCGAGCGTCGGAACCGGACGGATTTGGACCCGTCCGATTTTGTTTACTGACGATGTGACAGGTGGACGGAGGAAAAACCCGGCGAGGATCACGTGCGGGTCTCCAGGTGATCCAGGTCCAGGTTCTGGACCATAAAACCGCATTAACCCTGAAGTCTGAGGTCCTTCAGCAGCACTTCTCATCATAATCTCTTGATAGCGACGGGATTAGCGGACCGTCGGACTGGAAGTCGCTGCCCTGAATGTAAATTTGTCCAAAAAAACCCCAAAAAACCCGACTGTGAATCTTTTTATATCCGACAACGAGCGGCTGCTTTGAAGCTGCAGAAATCGAGACGCAGCTTTAATCTTCCACATTTGTTTTTTTTTTTTTCCTCTTGTTTAATCCCGGCCCTGTTGTTTTGGTGCCGCATTAACCTATTTCGCTTCGCAAAAGGATCATCACAGCTCCGGCTTATCTGCTCGCACAGCTTCACCCGACACTCCCGCTCTATCTCCGACGCCATCTCTGTCGGATGATAATTCAATTACACCAAAAAAAACAACAAAAAAAAACACACGCGGTCAAATAAATCGTATCAGCCGCTCGACACAGTTCTTATCTGAAGGGTTAAAGCCGAGCGTCGCCCGGCGGACGGATGAATTACTTCCATCTTTGCCGTCGCCTCCTCCCTCCGTGGATGTTGTCGCCTCCGGCTCGGAGATTCTTGGCAGCGTCTCTCCCGTGTTTGTTTGTTTTTGGCGGCGGCGATGCGGCTGCCAAGCGTCGCGCAAAACAAAAAAAAAACGATGAATAAAAAAAAAAAAAAAAAAAAAAAGGTGGATGTCATCAAAACTCCTGAAAGGCTGCGATGAGACGAACACCTCTCCAAAAAACACGACGGCATCTCGTTCCTCATCCGGAACCTGCTGCTCTTTCTCCATTCCTGCTCCCAAGAGGTTGAACCCTTAGGATTCATACAACCATGCCCAGCACCGCCCCTGTTTAAGCTAACTTTCGAACGCGTCAGCATCATTTTCCCAAATGATGCTGTTTGTCATCGTGGTACCAAGAGGATGAACCATGTTGTTTCAGCACCTCTTGACCTTTCACCTGGAGCCACCACCACGCCACATTCTTGTGGCTTGTACTAAAAGAAAATACCAAACTCACCAGATCTCCATCAAAAGAAACAGGATTAAATTTCCCCAGAGGATGAACCATGATTTGTTTTTTTTCTTCCTGATGACCTCTTGACCTTTCCACCATCAGACTGGCATTCAAAAGAAAATACTAAATCTCAACCGGACCACCATTAAAAGAAGCCGAGGACATGAGCGCTCCCCAGAGGGTGAACCCTTTGTGTTTCCCATAGCAGTAAGTACAAATTAACTGCACACACACACACACACACACACACACACACACACAGATCATTCTTTAAGGGAAGTTGTGTGCCTGGAGCCGGCGGCGGCACAAACACATGACGCTGCAGTTCGGCGCTCCAAAGTGGAGAGGATGCAAATCTCCCACAATGCACCGGGGCAAAGCTCCTTTTCATGTGAGGTCAGTAAACACAGCGGAGAGTGGAGGGAATTAAAGTTATCTGTCAAACGCAGATCCTTTGATGTGGGGGGGGGTGCTCCTCCGATCTGAAGTTTTAAAAGCAGGGAGGAGGACCAGAGCGGCTTAGAAACGCAGCCTGCTGATTGGCCGGCTGCGAGCCAATGGAAGGGCGGCAGGTGGCGCGATGCCGCCCGGATTGGCGCCTTCAGGTTTTTCAATGTCAGCGTTGGTGACATCACGTGTCTGTTAACGCAGTGGGCCGTGAGGACGACTGATCGACTGATTGATCGACTGATTGATCGATTGATTGATTGATTGATGATCTAAAAGCATAAAAAGCGTTTTTTTCCAGCACACATTTGTTTAACTGTACAACAGTGAGCGATAATAACACTGATGGGGGGGGGTCCTTCAAAATCAAAACAGCTTCCTCGAGTGTTTTCCTGCGCACACACACACACACACACACACACACACACACACACACACACACACACACACACACACACACACACACACACACACACACACACACGGGTACAAAGAGAAAACAAAAACACGACTGCTATTTATCACAGAGTCTCAGCGTAAGTGAGAATAAGCAATTAAAATATGTGGGTCAGAGCTTTGTGCGATTGTGCTTACGCTGAGACGCCGCGCAACATTCATCACGGCGGGCGACGAAGACAGTGATGAAGAGGAGGACGCGGACACGCCGCCCTGTCCGCGGGAGCAAGCAGCTGATCCTCGCCGCAGGTAAACGAGCGCTGCGATTGGCCGGATTGGGATCTGGGCGGGGCTCCGAGGCGGCAGTGATGAGCACGCAACGGACTGAAGGTCGGTGGTGGAGAGTAACTAAGTACAGTTTCAAGGTACTTTACTTGAGTATTTCCACTTGTACTACTTTGTACTTGTACTGTACTGCATATGCAGCTTTTCAAAACAAGATTCATTGTCCAGTTGGAAAAGAAATTACTAATTTACTAAAATTACTAATACTAGTACTTCTAATTTCAGTACTTCAATTCCTGAAATTAAATCCCAATAATTTATCATAATTTATTTTTTTGTAACTTGTTTGAAATATTTTGCAAAAATGTTAATATATAATAATAATAATAACAATAACAATAATAATAAACACATAAATAAATATTATTTAATAAATAATTAAATAATTAATAAATAATAATAATTTGCCCTTTTGAACTCTGAAATGTAGTTTTTTTGCAGATTAAACAACTACAAACATTGAATTAATTAAAATCACAAATTAAAGCATCACAGTTGATCCAAACTGGACAGAACCGCAGCAGAAACATTTCAGTGGATTAAGTCACAATAAGCAGAGGATCAGAAACGGATCCATCTTCATGCAGCCGATACAGAACCGTTAAAAAAAAAAGAAAAAGAAAATTGATCGGTCCTCATCCTGATCCTGTGAATTGCTCTGGGACGTCCCCGGCCTGGAGACACGCCGCGGGCTTCGCTAACAAGACGGGAGGAAACACCAGGAGAAAATCAATGACCCCGAAGACGGAGGAGCAGAGACGCGTTATCGACACCTGATTTCTGACCTCGTCGACATAATTCACACGAAATCGCCGGGAAAAAACGGACGAGTCAAACTCCTGAAGACGTGAGGATGACGAGGTTTTTATTTTGCAGATGTTGCGTCTTCGCTCCGGTTTCCGACGCAGCTCTTCTTCGTTTAAGCTTTTTCATTTATTTATACCTCACGTTGCCTTGTTTTTGTTATTCCACCTATAGATATTAAATATTTTCCAGCCTCTACTTGACTTCTTCTTCTTCTTCTTCTTCTTTTTTTTTTATTTTAACAAGCCGACTGTCGGAGCTTTCCGGAGAGAAAAACAGATGCCAGCCTCCTACAAGCTGAGATCTGGTAAACAAACCGAACCTGACGCCGCCGACAAAAAGCAAAAAAAAAAAACAAAACAAAACAACAACAACCTCTCATTAAATAATGCAACTTTATCAGCCGCCCACGCCTAATGTAAAAATATTCCTCGCCGCGATGAGGTGGAGAACAGCGAGAAAAGACGAGCCGCGCAACGCTCCGCTCCCGATGTCATTTTATATCTGAGGCGTGAGAGGGGTCAAAGGTCAGACCCTCTGACAAACACTGCAGTGACCTCGGGGTGACGCTTGTTTTTTTTCACCTCCACCGCTGAACACAAAAAACTGCACTTTTCTAAAAAAAACAAACAAACAAGTAGGTTTTATCATAATGTGCACAAAGCTGCGGTCACATGACCCAGATGACCCGACCAATCACAGGCAGGGACAACAGAGCGGCAAATATTACTTTGGATGTTCAGTTCCAACACGTAATCCAGACTAAGAACAGCAGAACCAGAACTTCTCTCAGAACCTGAATGAAAATGAGATTAAAAAAAACACAACACAACAGGCGAGGGAGCTGCACTGAACCGAAAATAAAAAAAAATCACATGACACAAAAAGGTGAACGCACAAACCCGACAACATCTGCACCTGTGGCCCGGATCGCTTCATCCCGGCGCCGACCGCACATATGGACCGGGATTTATCCGCCTGTGTGTGCTAATAATAATCCCTCTGCATTTAACGCTACCGGTTTATGGATTACATGGGGGTGGGGGGCTTTCAAGGGTCCTCGCCGTCCGTCATCACATGACTCGCTTTTAAATATTTTTTTTTTTTTAAAAAAGGAAAACTGTCAGGACTCGTGCGGCCCGACAAACGTAACCGCGTGTTATTCTCCCAGGACGCGCGGGGAAACGTATTGATCCCGCGACAAGCGAAACGCCATTAGCCGAGTTCTGCATTTCAAAACCGGCGGCGGATGAAACGCGGTGAAATTGGAGGACACGTGTAGTCGGGGCCGCGCTGATTAAACGCCGCTCGTCTCCTGCGGCGAATCAAACGAACGCCGAGCTCATTGTCTCGCAGCGCGCATGAAAGCAGACGACTGAAAAGATAAAACGTGTATATATATATATTTATATGTATTTATATCTGTCTGACGGACACCTTGGTAACAAGCAGGAGCCGAGCGACAGAATCAGGTTCGATTTAGCTGCTGGTGACAACGAATCGATCTGTTCCGGACATATGGAAGTCATGAAGATAACTCTGGCATTTTGCTCCCCAGAGGATGAACTTTATGAACCTTTGTGAGTTTTTTTTTTTCTGTTTAAGATGCATTCCTGGTCCCCAGAGGATAAACGCTTGGGTTGTTCTTTCCACACACCCAATGTGTAGGTTCTCCACAGTCTCGTTTGACGCCCAGAGGATGAACCTTTTTATCGTCTAAACCATTTTTTGTCACTTTTCCTCTGGTGCCAACACAACAGGATGGGGGGGTTATAAATGGATTATCACTAAACCTCTGAGTGTTGCTCCCCAGAGAATGAACCCTTTGGACTGTATGAATCTGTATGAGTTAGCTCAGTGAAGATGCTTTCCTGGTTCCCAGAGGATAAATGCTTGGGTTGTTCTTTCTACGCATCTAATGTGAAGGTTCTCGTCAGTCTCATTCATGACACCCAGAGGATGAACCGTTTTGACTCTGGACCCTTTTTCTGTCACCTGTCCCGTCATCAGACGATGTGGACATCAGACGTTTTTATTTGTGTGTAATTAAGTGTAAACAACTTCCTGTTTACGTCCCGCGGCCGAGCTCCAGATCGACCATATGGTTGCCGGTCCACAAACTGCAGGGTCAGGTGGCGTTTGTTTCGCGCAGCACGGGGAGCCAGATGGGCGGAGGTTAGGGGAACATACGTTAAAAGATGAAATCTGTGTGTATGTTTTAAAGGGCCCGTGTCCGTCTGGACTCTTTCTGGTGTCGGATCCAGAACCGGACCCGTTAGCACCGGAGAAAGAAAGTCGGGCGGCGGAACCAAAAATGCGAGTAGATGTTCCACAGGTTCTGAACCAGAACAGGTTCTGAACCCTCGCCATCTTTTCCGGACTCAAACCGGGAGTTTTGTGATGCCCCCACCACCCCCACCCCCCCGCGGTGCCGGCCCGGTCCGGTACCAAACACCTCCCTCATTAACGAGTGAAGTGTTTAACGCCCGTTGATTTGTATCACACGTTCTCACCCACACATGATGACGCCGCCCTCCCTCCCTCCCCCCCACCGGCACGTGAGCGGCGTTCAGGTGCCCCCCCCCCCCACCCCCCGCCTCGGCGCTACACGCGGAGGTGAGACGTGTCAGCCGGTGGGCGGAGCGGTGGGCCCGGCTTCGCGGAGACGGAGGAGGCTCGGGCTCCATCTGTCACGCGGACCTCCGACGTCTCTTTTAATAGACGCCGGCGTCCGGTGCCGCCGGCAGCTCTAATTGGCAGGGACGTGGGCGTTGATGGTATTAAAATGGCTGCCGTGCTGTTCACCTCCGTGACTGCAGCCTGTCAGTTACACGGGAGGCTAAGTGAACACGGGCGAGCGAGGCAGAGCGAGTGGGAGGGAGAGAGAGAGAGAGAGAGAGAGAGAGAGAGAGTATTGCTGCTCTTCAACTGAAAATATAAAACCAGCAGAACTGAGAGGCGGCAGCTAATCATTATTTTTGCTAATCATTAGTTAAATGTTTGGTACTTGGTTCTAATAAATACTGCCCCCCCCAGGGTCGAAAGTAATTTATAAATTCCCGGCGACAAAGAAAAACAATTAAATTTGCAGTCGCATTAGTAACATAATCTGGTAGATGATCTTTTTGTCCTGTGTAATTTGACCCTAATGAATATTCGTGGTGCCCAGAGGGTGAACCCCAATGTTTGATAATGGTCTGATCTGGTCGTTTTCCTGCAGCGCAGTTCTTGGGTTCGATTCTAACAGACAGATTCCTGCTCCCTAAGGGATGAACCCTTCCTAGCACAACCTCCTCAAAACCCAACATTTGTTGAATCATTCAGTTGCCAGATTGATTCGGGGTTTGAACTCTACCCCCCTCACCGTCAAAAAAATGCAATGCTCCCCAGAGGATGAACCCTCCTGAACTTTGCTGCAGTCCCAACCAGATTCATGCTCCCCACAGATCCAACTCCATCTTGGTTTTGTCCATCAGGTTTATGCTGTGGGGGTTATGAACGCATCGTTGCCAGAGTTAAAATGTAACGGACAGATTCCTGCTCCCTAAGGGATGAACCCTTTCCAGCACAACCTTAGGACGTTTGTTTTGTTGGATATAATAAAAGCAACATTTTGAATTTTCATTCCTCAGATTTGACTCATGTTGTAACTCCCCCCCCCAAAAAAAAATGCAATGCTCCTCAGAGGATGAACCATCCATCTCTCCAGCAGAACACAGCCACTCACAAAACTGTATTTTTCATGTCACCGGATCCTCGTGAACATCCCGCACTCATCCTCCTGTGAGACGGTCGCCGTGACGACCCTGCCCCGTGATAGGCAGGAAACCAGAACCACCCCGGGGTGGCGTCCCCCCCCCCCCATCCTGCGACTGCACGTCGGACCGCGGGAACCAAAGTGTGTCTAATGGCACTAAAAGGAGGAAATCTGACGAGTGGCGCCGAGGCCTAATGGCGGCCGGTGACTGATGCTCTGCCTCCGCCGCCGGCACTCAGCCGGGCCACTTCCTGTTTGTAATCGGATAAAGACGCGAGCTGAGCCGATGGAAACCCAGCGCCGGGGATCTGATTCCCACCCGCCGCACAGACAGAGATGGGATGATATTTAGTTTACGGTTTTCACAGGAGCTCCCTAATGAAATTTGCGGCGTCCGTCGGTGGAAACCGGATCTCTCCGGGGCGGACCGCCGCGACGTTCCGGTTTGACTTTGTGGGATTGAAACGTTTAAAATGAAAACCCACAAAGAAGAAGGAGACGATCTGTTCCGAAAATCACATCGTTTGGAATCAAAAGACGTGCGGTTGCGAGGCGGCGTGGAACGTGACCCCACCCGCTGGGCGCGACGCAACCAACGAACCGCGCGCCGTCCGCACAAGAGCGAGGCTGTCAGCCAATGGCAGGAGGTGGGGGTGGTGGTGGCAGGTGAGCGGATGTAGTTCACTCCATCACTTTGACAAACATGTGCTCCAATTAGAGAAGCCATTAATTTCAATTCCGGCGCTAATCTCGCCTCAGATCTCCGCCGGCCGCCGCCGCTGCTGTTCATTTAGTGGTTGGCCGGTTTGAGTAATGGAGGTCCGGCGTGCGATCTGCACATTTTTTTTTTTTTTTTTTAGAAGTGTGTGTGTGTTGAATCTACTTCGCTCTTCCGGAGCCGCCGGCTTCCAGCGGAGCCTTAATAACTTTAATGTTCGTCCTTTTAGCTTCAACCTTTGCTGCGTGGTGACCATTAGCTGCTTTTCAACGCTGGCTAAACGCTGTTTAACATCAGCAACAGACCCCCCCAACCCCCCGACCCCCCATCGCAGAATGGTGAGTTTTTAATAACGGGACTCCAGCTGTAATTAACAGGGCGAACGCGTGATCATTACGACGGGTTTGACTGAGCTGGGGTTCCACAGGGAACGTGTCGAGGCCCGTTTTCTTTTAAAGGTTTGTTGTTTTAAAACCTTTTTCCGGAGCTGGTTGAGGCGTCAGGAGCCATCACCAAAGACGGACGCAGTCGCAGACCTTCATCATCATCATCATCATCGTCATGGTCCTCAGGTCGGCCGGTGGATGTTTAAACAAACGACGTGTCGTTTCCTCTTTTGAAGCTTCGATTGATGTTAACGGTAGGTTTCAGTTAACTCGACATGAAATCAATCAATGCAGTGTAATAGACTGTGTGAGTGTGTGTGTGTGTGTGTGTGTGTGTGTGTGTGTGTGTGTGTGTGTGTGACCAGATGCTGTTTTTTTTTGCTGTTTTTTTTTTTCCCGTCCTGACAAAAGGAACAATCATCAGTGAAGGAAACGTGTCGCTCAGCAATCAAAAGCTCTGGACGCTCATTTTCTCCACAATCACTCGTCCTCATCTCAGCCGCTCGGCTCGATGTCGGGGTGTGTGTGTGTGTGTGTGTGTGTGTGTGTGTGTGTGTGTGTGTGTGTGTGTGTGTGTGTGTGTGTGTAGGGGGCGTAAACACGCTCGCTTCCTTCTTTGAGATCCTCGCATTCGGCCGAGCGGTGATAAAAACCCTCAGCAGCAGACGAGCCTAATTGCTGAGCGGCGAGGTCAGAGGTCAGAGGTCGAGCCTCCCACCCCCCCCCCCCCCCCCCCCCACACCCTCCATGACCCCACCGACAACTTTGCAGTCAGAAAGTTGGACTTTCGTCTCCCCGGAGTTGGAGTTGATGGGAAAAAGGGAAGTTTTCGCTGAAGTCGAACAGTTTTAACTCGGCGCCGCTCGCCGCTGTCTGCGTTCCACACCACGGATCCCCCCCCCACCACCTTTCATTTTGTTTTTCTTCAGAGGTTTGGATCCCCCGGCGCC
>JAFBJZ010000956.1:185000-230000 GCA_016785225.1 Psettodes erumei | reverse complement strand
ACGAGAAGATGGACGGTGGAAAACGTGCTTCAAGTGTTCCCATTATTTTGTCCACCTATTTTCGGGGGGCCTCTGGGGGGGCCCTCAGAGAGCATGATGGGAGTTTGACAGCTCGTCTCCTCCCTCCCTCCCGCTCGGCTTGGCAGGACCATCCGAGCGTTACGACATCCGACTCCCTCGGCGGCGGCTGCAGGAGCGTGGAAGGTGAGGGGTGGGGGGATGGGGGGGGGGGGGGCGAGGGTGAGGTCGTCTCTCGGGGGGCGGGGGGGGGAGGAGGTCATCTCCAGGGGCCGAAGGCTCGTCCTCATCCTCGGTCCAGAAACCGCTCCCTGTCATTGGTCAGTTGATGAGGAAGTCTGAACTTTTTGGACTGATGGGGGGGAGGCAGCCAATCAGACGTGACTCTGACAACACAAACCTTCAAAATAAAAGTCTGAAAACAAACCACACACACACACACACACACACACACACACACACACCACCCCGGGCGTTGGCGTTCCACTCGGCGCTCGCGGAGGAAATAAAACCGTCAAGCCGCTGCCTTTGGTTCCTGTTAAATGGAAAAACGCTCATTAGAGATGACAAAGCTGGAGAATCCGGCCAGCTCCTCTTCCTCCTCCTCCTCCTCCTCCTCCTCCTCCTCCTCCTCCTCCTCCTCCTCCTCCTCCTCCTCCTCCTCCGCAGGTTCGACTCGTGTCTCGGCGAGAAAACAACCGATTTACACCTGGAGACACATGTTGATGATTTGGACAGATTGTCTGTGTGATTTTGAAGTGAAAGTGTGTTTATTGCTTTTGTTAAAGAGGTCAGACCGGGTTTGTTTGGCTGCACGGCGTGTGTGTGTGTGTGTGTGTGTGTGTGTGTGTGTGTGTGTGTGTGTGTGTGAAGCCCACGCTCATTCGTTACTCCGTTGGTGCGTAACTGTGATTTTACTGTTGGAGCTGATGACACTCGGTGGCGGAGCGACGACACAAACTGCTCTCCGAAGGAAACTCTGGAAAATTCCTTCAATATTAGGCCCGTAATTCACTGGGGTGTGTGTGTGTGTGTGTGTGCGCGTGAGTGTGTGTGTGTGTGTGTGTCGGGGGCGGCGGCTACAACGAGCGCGCTAACGCCGAGCTTTAGAAACAGCCATAAAGCTGTAAGTAACGCTCGCAGCGCGCCTCTGTAATCGCCGATAAAAACAATAAAAACAACTTGTGAATGGAGACGGTAATATCCCGCGTCCTGGAAAGTTGAGGCTGCGTGACTTTTTAATGGACTGCAGAGAGCGGCGGCGTAATGAAGCGCCGCGATCAAACGCAATTTCACCAGGCGGCGACGACAAAAAAAAAAAAAAGACGACACGACGCGGGGGCCGACCCGCGCTAGCTGCCGAACGCAGCTTCTGCCGTCCGCCTGCGTGTCGCGCGTGCTAAGCTAACTGAGCTAGCCGGTGCTGACTAGCGGATCGTGATTGGACCAAACAGTCACATGACACACACACACACACACACACACAGTAGAATAGGCGAGTAAGCAGCTAGCCTTCACTTTAAATTAGCAAAACTTAAAACACGACGTCCCCCCCTTCCCACAAAGATACAGGAAGCAGAACACACACACACACACACACACACACACACTCCTGTCAAAATCAGTTCACTTGGCGCAAACCATCCCCGGGAGACACACACACACACACACACACACACACACACACACAGAAATATGAATAAATTAAACTGAAGCCAATCTGAATCTTTATTGGCACAACGTTCTGACAAAAGTCCAAGTCGACGTCGAGGACGAGGGGACGGAGGAAACGAAAGGAGGGCGCAGGAAACAAGAGAAGGTGGCAGGAGAGGAAAGAAGGCGACTCCCAGTTTATCAATAAAACGTCACGAGGCCCATTCCTTTTGATCCGAGACTCGCCCTCGTATTTGACGCCGCGTTTTTTACGACGGCGTTCGCTTTATGTCTTCCCCCAGCGGCGTCTTCGTCCTTAAAAAAAACAAAATTTCCCCGCAGGCTGAGACAAAGCGGAGCTGATGGGTTCACGATAAGACGGGATCAGAACCGCCGGGTCTGAGGACGCCTGGTCGGGGAGGGGGTTAGGCCTCACCCCCGGGGGGGAGGGGGAGTAAACGTCTTCCTGCTGCAGCCTTAAGTGCTCTGAGACCGCAGCCGGTCATGAATTAGTGTCACTTTCACCCGGTGTCCACCAGCTTCCTGCATTAGTGTCTGGAGGAGACGCTTCGCATTAGAGGCCTCCGTGCCCCCCCCCTCGCCGCCGCCCCCCCCCCAGCTCTCGTCCTACATATTAAATCCAGATTTGTTATTACCATGCCGCCGCTCCGGGTCGACCACGGGGGGAAGGATCTGTCGCCCTAATCCGAGAGAAGACGCCGCGTCGAGTTCGCCCGCTAATGGAATTACGGCGGCCGCGATAAGAGGGTTCGGAAGAGCTCGCTTATCAGCCCCCCCACACACACACACACACACACACACACACACCGCCCCCCCAGGAAGAAAAAAAAACAAAAAAACAACAACGACGACGACACGTACATGGAAAAACATCTTCTTAACGACGGGGCGGCGAAACGACACGCCGATCAGTTTACGATCCGATGGCGAGTCCCGCCAAGGTCAGACGGGGGGGGGGTCGTACCATCCTGTCACAGAGGGGGGCCTCACCCTAACACAGAAACCAGTACAAAGGTTGTGTAATGTTAATGGACTTACATAATGTTGCGTCACATGACGTGAGGCCGGAGAAAGACGCGTGACGAAGAAGAAGAAGCCACAACCCTGATTCAAAATGACAAAAAAAATATTTTCATTGATTACGTGCGCTCACGGGGGGGGGGGGGCAGAGCATCGGCGCCAAAAAATCGATGAAATGTAAATCCGCCTGTTTTTAAATTTTCCCTCAGAGGGACGACAACGTGCAAGTTGCGAGATCGATCAGGTTGATCCCAGTGCGGGGCCGTTTTTTTTTTTTTTTTAAAACAAGCGAGCGTGAGGTAAAGCATCATCGGCGGCCTCTTCGCTGAAAAGGTTGCGTCCTCGGTGTGTGTGTGTGTGTGTGTGTGGCGCCGAACGGCCGAACCCTCTTTGTGACCAATTAGGCTTCAAACAAAAAAAAACGCGCCGCATCAGCCGCGTCCTTTTATTTGTTGATGTCCCGCTTAGAGACAATACTGTCCATTAGCACGAGGACAAAATCAATACGGCGCAGATTAATGGGCTTTTTAATAGAGCGCAATTATATACAAATGTGTCTGGATGTGGCCTCCGGCTCCGAAAGGGCCGTTTAATTTCCTGCGCGTGAGACCACACACACTCACGCCTGTAATTACGTTCGGCGCAGGTCCTTCAACCGCTGACAGGTCCGCATCTGATTGTGCGGAGGATCAATACGCTCGCCGTTTGGGTTATCAGAGGATGAATCAAAAGGGATCGGACTGGCGGTGGAAATTCAAAAGAGCCTCTCATTAAGGAAAGGCGACACACACACACACACACACACACACACAACAAAATAAAAGCCCGGAGACGGCTCGGCGCTCCGTGATTCCGACCTAATTAATGGGAGCGGAGGGAAGGGAGCGCTGCTCTGTGGAGTTTCAGCGGCCGGACGTCCCGCTGCTGGACCGGGCGGAGACTCGCCGTGTGTTTTTAAATCCGACCAGAGTTTGGTAATGACGGGATTTTTTTTTTTTTTTTTTTCCCAAACCTGGAGGACGAACTCACGACGGCCTTCAGGTAAAGTAAAAACGTGAAACCGCTCATTCTGAGCTAACGTGCTAAGCTAACGTGCTAGGACGCTTTCAGATGCTCAGACATCAATTAAAATTGATTTATAACTGTTATTATATTATATATATATATATTGTATATTCGATTCTGTCATCACATTCCCCTAAACTTCACAGAGCTAACAGGTGCTAGCTAGCGAGCTAGTCACCTGCGCCACATGCTAAATGACAATTAAAGGAGCATTTCTGATGATTTAAACACGGGTTTGGGTCTCCACACCCTCAGGTCTTCTGAAGATCTCAAAAGGTTCCTCAAAACAAGCGCTGCTTTATTTAAAGTAAAGAAAAGCACATTACCATGTGGCGGGTGGGGGGCGGGGCGAGTCCCGCCCGCCGCCGCGAAGGTGGAGCCTGCTCGAGCATGACGGGAAAGAAAATAATAAACTTCAACCCGACGTGGAAAAATAATAATATCTGTTCAAACACACACACACACACACTCGCAGGAACTCCCCCCACATTAAGTTTAGAGAACCGCACACACACACACACACGGCGGCGTGTTATCGGCGGCGCCGCGCTCCAGCAGAGGGCCAGTTATCTCAGAAATTAATGACAGCAATAAGCAGCAGCAGGAAGACGCGGGATGATTAGCAAAAGCAATCAGGCCCTTTATTAGATTTATAGGAACAAAGACGCAATTCAGTCTGCGGTGGGAAACCTACAGGAAGACTAATGACTCATCTGTCCCCGAGCGCTGCTGACGAACAGACGCCAGGGCTCGGGCGGGGGGGGGGGGGGGCGAGGCGTCGCCGAACAATGCCGCCGCCGAACGAGCGAAAAGGCGCGAGGGCTGAGTCAGCGGAAGCGAAACAAGTCGAAGAAAAAAAACGCCGGAAACTGCGTTTACTTTTAACGAGCGCGTCGAAAAACTTCTCCCACCCCCCCGAAAGAAAATAAAAATGATCCGACCCGGCGTCCCGTCAGAGCGGGCGGGACGCGCCCCGCATATCCCGTTTCGGTTTGCAAGCGAATCTTTCATTCAAGAACTCCTCTTCCCGTCTTCGCTGGAAGTGTCGTGGGAAAGAATTTTCCATCAGCCGGCTAACGAGCCGTCAGACAGCGGGCGCGTCGGCTCCTGTTGCTTCGCAAAAACTCGCGCCGTTTTGATTTTTTTTTTTCCTGCGGCCAGACGGCGGTCCGAGGGCGTGAATATTCATTAGAGCCTCGGCGGGGCGAAGCAGGCGAAGGCCCCGCTGGTACAAAAATAAAAAAAATTAAAAAATTAAAAATCTGCCGCTTTCCGCTTCTACAAATTGCCGGCCCTTCCTCCGCTCGTAATTGGCCGGTTTCAATTAGCGTCCGTCAGAGGAGGCGAGTCGCCGGCCGCGGCGTTACAGGAAACACGGCGGCCGGCGTTTTAATGATCAAAAAGTACGTTACTGCGGCGTCACGCCACAGTCGGGCTGTTTGCTCGCCGCTGTCACCTCCTCGAGAAACCAATTACACGGGGCAGGACAGTGTGTGTGCGAGTACACACACACACACACACACACGCGGCAAATCCCTTTTGACCACTAGGGGGCCAAAACTGTGCGTCGTCGTCGCGTTTGTTACGCATCTTGAACAAAAGTGCGTGGACGCACCTGATTCACCCTGAGCTGCGTTTTCGCCGCTGCCTCGCTCGCCGACACTCTCCAACCTTTGACTTATCTGTCACGGGACAGCCTCGACTCAAACTCCCCGCGCCCGAAGTGCGTGTTTCTTCTTCTTTTGTGTTTTTTTTTTTTTCGGGATGGGGGGCTGAAAGGAAGTTGTTGAAAGGCTCAGCTCCTCGCTCTAATCCCTGATAGCAGGTTTGTTTGCGTCCCTCGCGAGTTTGCCTCCGTCTCTCCTCTCTCCCGGCTGGCGTTTAGCTGTGTACATCATTTGTTAGCGGCTGACTTAAATTCTATCTCTGCGTCCCAGGTGGCTTTGATCCGTACACACACACACACACACACACACACACCACCTCACGTTGACAGCGGCCAAACTCCTGTCCTGCGCGGCTTTAAAAAAAGAAGAGAAGAAGAAGAATGTGAAAAGCAGCCGGGCATGAAAGGAGAGGAAATCAGAAGCCGAAAGGTTCCACCGTCACGATTTCGCCGGCGGAGGGGAGCGAAGAGGCGATGGGGGGGTCTGCCGATGTCCACGGCGGGACGAGGACGAGGAGGTCAGGTGGGACAACGCGGGGACGGATGGTTTTAAATGCACACGCTCAAATGTGGGAGACGAGTTTGGGGACCGAACATTCAGAAGACGGTGAAGTCAGGAGTTCTTCTTCCAGCAGCTGATCCTCTGAATCTGAAAGGCAAACACACACACACACACACACACACACACACGCACACACACACACACACACACACACACACACACACACACAGTGTTTGTGGAGGCAGATTGCAGACCGTCTTAATCTGAGCAGGATAAACAGCATTAGTTAAATGATTTGGACGGTAAACACGGCGGGAAATTAACAGGCTCCGCCCCCTCTCTGCCTCCTGACCAATCACAGCAGGTTTACATTTGTGCACACGTGCATTCGGGAAATTAATGAAAACGGCTTCAATCCTCCGTTTAGGACAAATCAGAGTCTATAGTGTTATGTGGCTGAATAAAGAGGAGGCTAATTGGGCGCGTTTATCAATACTTATCAATGATGCAGATGATTTGGCAAACTGTAAATAAACAGAAGATGCTAACTGACACAGAGAGTCTGGAGGAGGCACTTAATAACTAATCAATACCTCCCACGTAGCAGCTAATCAATGACGCAAATGCCAACAATAATCGATGGGCGTGTTATGCAAACTCTGAGCTCATGGCCGACCTCGACTGCGAGTACTTCTTCCTGTTGTGAGGAACACAGTGGGGAGGTCAGAGGTCACGCCGTCTTTCAAAACCACTCATGCTAAACAAGGAAGCGTTCGAAACATCCGCAGCTGCTCGTCTTTGCTTTATTTTATTTATTTATCTTTTTTTCCCCGGCGACCGACTCGACGGTCGGACCCGACAGAGAGCGGCTCATCAGCGTCTTTGTTGTGCGTGATTTATCGCTGATTTATCGCTTCTAATTCCAGAGCGACGTTCAGAACCGACCCCGTTATCTGCGCGGACCTGAAGACGACGCTAATCAACGCGCACCGCCAACAATGACGCGCGCTTCATCAGCTTCATCGTCGCGCGACACGAACCGGATGTTTCTGTTTGCAGCTTTAACGTTTTTTAATCCAGGATTTATTCCAGCGTTGGTTTCACTGCACCGCAAACACTTTTCAGCCATATTTTAAAGATCAGGGGCGAAACTTAGATCATAAACATCCTTTACAGTTCTGTTTCTTCATTTACTGACACGACGCGGCTCAACACACCGTTTCTCACCTGAAACGATCCTTGTTCGCTTCATTCAACCTGTTTCCTCACAGTCCGTCCTTCGTGATTCAGACATTTACTCCTTTATTTATTTTTCTATAGGTGACCCGTCCTCGTGTCGCCGTATTATCAGGCCGTGCACGGAAGACGGAGCGTTTGTCGCCGGCGTCTCAAAAAAGGGAGTGAAAACGTGAGAAGCTCATGGGATCTTAACGCGTTTTTCATCTCGCGCCGCGGCTTCTGAAAGAACATCCTTGTAGCGTTGTCGCACGTCAGCCGCTCGTGCTTTTAAAATTTTAAGACGAGCAGCGTTGAAAAGCAGCTCGGAGCGGCGCTTGAACAATGCGGGCTGACGCGGACCGCAGCGCCGACATGAAAAGGACGCACGAGAGGAGCTTAATTCATCACAAACCGGATTTTCCTTCAGCCGCCGCATCCGGCTCGTCAACCTGCCGTCATTAGAAGTCGGCCCTGATTGGAAGGCTCTTTTGAAAAATTACAAGACTGTGATTATTCGCCGTCATTTAAGAGGAAAAGACAAAAGCCTCCAGGCAGTTTTATTTCAAGATTGCGACGGGGTAAATGTAGTTCCTCGCTCCTCTGAAAAGAAAAAAAAAAAAAAACGAAACTCTGTGGGTTTGAAGAGTTTTGACACATCGCAAAAAAAGAGGAGGACAGAGTCTTTAAATCCTCACAGGTGAAATAAGTAATAAGACATATTGTGTTTTTGTGCTGCCGAACTCGCTCTTCTTCTTCTTCTTCTTCTTTAATGGCAGATGAGGCGCGTTACTGCCACCAGGTGGCCGCTCCATCCGAGCGTGCGTCGTGCTGATTTGTTATTTCACGCGTTGCTTAAAAATAAGCTAGTTAGCATCTGTGTCAGCTGCTGTTTAAAAGGCTGGGTTAAATATTTATTAAATACATATTAAAATATTCAATATATTACGATATGCAGTATTTCTGTTGAGTTCAGTTTTATTGCTTCTAGTCTATGTGCTCACATTTTAAAAGCTTCTCCAATGAAAGTAATATTAAAAAAAAAAAACCCCGGCTGCTGTACAGTACTCAGCTTCATAACATGACCTTCAAAGAGTAAATGTGCAGAGAGGACCGAGTGTTTGCATTAGGACGAGATTCAACTTAAAACCCCGCTCGCTTTCTTTTTTTATCCGTCCGATTGTCCGGCTGAAGAGCCGAGCGAAGACGAGGCTGCGCTGAAGATGAACGCCGGGCGAGAGAGAGAGAAAGAGAAAGAAAAAAGAAAAGAAAAGAAATGAGAAGCTGTAATTACCCAGAGGGAAAGGTCAAGGCGTTTGGATGGGTTTTTGTAATTAGCTTTATTTCTGTGAGCAGAACAAACAGAGCAGTCTTTTGTGAAATTGTGTTAGAAAGGTTACATAGACCTTTAAAGTTGGAGGATTAGCTGTTCTCTTGAAGCCTCGACCGCTGTCTGCCCAGCAAACAGCAGAAACCTTCACGTCACCTCCGGACACAGGGAGAGACAGAGAAATAATAATAAAAAAAAACACAACAAAAAAAAAAAAAACACACAGGCGCTCCGAGAAATGAAATAATACATTTTAGATCAGCCGAGGAAGATTAGGAATGAGAATATTTATAAAGGTGTGGTTTTAATTAACACCGAGTCAAATGACTTGATGAATTCTCAGTGAAAGTAATTAAACTGATGAAGTGACTGCAGGGTAAAGTACATTTTCTGCAGTACACCGGCGTTCCCAGTTCGCCTTCGGGGACAACAATCCCTGCCGCCGTTTCATTAGACTGGAATATATACTTTTCTAATGAAATAGTAGAAGTCACGCCTGCAAACGGCGCCGAGATCCCTGTAACGTGACGGTGAACTGGATCACTGAGTTATGAAAAACAACAGAACGTGGCGGGGAAGCTACGAGGTCAATGTGCGCAGAAGCAAAATACGCCTGCAAAAATAATGAAAAGTAAAAAACAACACAGCTGAAAATCTGATTTAACTGTGCAGCAAAGATTAACTTAGATTAAACTAATGGTAACTGTCATGAGGACGCAAGCTAGCTTAGTTCTAAGCTAGCTAGCTTCATAGCTAGCTTGCGTCCTTATTGTCTTACTGAGACGATTCTACGTCTCTTAGGGAAATGTTCAGTTTCAATAAGTTTGTTTATGATGCTTTATTAGTCTGACCGGACTGTTAAAATACATGTAAACACTTTAGTCCAGCTGAAAATGTACTAAATCAAACTCCTCAGTCGGGAAATGGATCCAGTTCTCGACCTGGAAGTCAAACAGTGTGCGTATCGGAAGGAAGAAGCCGCTAACGACAAGCTAACGGCATGCTAACAACAAGCTAACAGCATGCTAACAACAGGCTAACAGTGCTAACGGTGGTGTCAGTACGAGAGTTAGCATGAATCTCATGTGAACACAAGCTACAGTGTACAACACGTATGAAATGCACAACACACACACACACACACACACACACACACACACACACAAGTCGTCCGTGTTCTTACGGCTCAACATGCTAACACTTTTGTTAGCGTGTTTATATTTCCACCGGTTTTAATAGCCTGTCTAAACCGTACATGTAAACATGGGCAGTGACAGTAGCTTCACAGCAATAATAATAATAATAAAAAAATACAAAAGGCAGGAGTGTATGGAAATCATTGTGCAAACGGTATAAAAATACACAAGTAGCTCAGCTAAAATAAGCTAAAATACCCTCGTAATAACACAGGCCTGAAAAAGTAATGCAGATTTAATGTGCTCTCCTCTATTAATAACCCTCCTGACTAATTTTGAGCAGGTTGGGCATTCATTAAGCGAGAGCTTCGCGTAGAAACCGGGTTATTTCGAGGAGTGTGTGTGTGTGTTTTTTTTTTTTGCGCGGGGACGTGATGTACAGTATATGATGTGTAACGCCGCGGCTGGAAAAAACTACAGTGTGATGCAGAACAGCAAAATGTGATGAAATATTAAAATGTGACAAAAGTTCTGCGTTTGCTGCTCTGCCTGCAGTCAGGTGGGTAAAGGGCATGTCAGGATTTAGTTGACAACATTACAGCCTTAACACACACACACACACACACACTCGCACACACACACTCGCACACACAGTATTAATGAGCGGAGCCGCTGGCTGCTGTCAGGCCTCCATACACACCGTCACAGGCAGACAGCAAGATAATCATTTTTCAACCTGCTGGCATAAGCATTAAAACTCTTGTCTAAACCTCCACCCGCCGCCTCCACCCCTCCACCCCCACACCCCCACCCTCCCTCATTGTCTGCCTCCTCAGATCTCGGGCTCTCGTCGGTCCAGAAGCTCCAGCGGTGTCGAACCGCACCGGAGCTTCTTATTAAGTTGGCTGGCAGCAGCGGAGCTATCAGACATCTTTTTATTTATTTTTTTTAAATCGTGCTCAGCGAGCGGCGCAGCTCGACGTGCATTAAGAAGAAAAAAATGCAAAAGAAAAAATAAATCTCTTATTGTTTCATCATCTCTTTCTTTTTTCCCGTTCCTGCTGCAGATCATCAGCGGGACGTTGTGGCTGAATCAGGACTTTATTATTGTTATCATATTATAAAAAAATCCCCAAACTGAACAAAAGCTGACGGCGGCACGTTCGCAGTCTCCTCCTCACAGCGTTTGTTTGTCCAACTGTGGCAGGAACCAATAAGGAAGCACAAAATGCTGCTCGCTTTCACCGTTTAAAAAAAAAACAACTTATTTTCTCTGAAGATCGGAGGAAGTCTTTCAGTGTGGAGACGAAAAATAATAAAATAAAAAAAAAATCAATGAGCTGCTTTTTCCAATCCAGCGAAGTGTTTAACATCCTGCTGGTTAGTGTTTTAACTTGATTTGATTTGATTTCACTTTGATTTGATTTGAGGGAAGCGGCGGCGGCGGCGTTAGTTTGAAACTTTAATTTCCGACACTGATGGAAGACGAAAGAACTGGAACGTTTTAACACAAACCTGCGGGGACGGAGAATAAAAATAAGATAAAATAATCACATGCACACAGTGTGACACCGTGAAATAATTCAGTGTTTAGAAGCTAAATCAGCTTTTATCAGCCGCCCGTGTTTTTATTCTCACGCGATTTGCTCTTTTATAATTTGCCATTTCTCACGTCCGTCTTCCCAGAATGCACCGCTCCCAAAAGTGCAGAAAAATGATGAATACCCGGCGATTCCTCCGAAATCTGAGCCTGCCAATCAATCCCGGCTTAAATCGACGCGCTCAGTCTGAGCGTCGCTCTTTTTCTTTGAGTTTTTTTTTTTTTTTTTTTTTTTCAGCCGAGGCGAAGAGAGAAATTCATCTTCAGGGAGTAAGTGACAAATATTACAATAAATAGATGAAAATCAGCCGGTGTTTGTTTAGCTACCCCCTCCCCCTCCTCCTCTAACCCATTAATTTCCACTTTATGTCTTAATTTCTAAAATCTGTCAGAAGCAGCTTTTGGCGGCTGAGCTTCTGAAACAGTAAAGTCCATTTAAACGCCTTAAACACATTAAATGAGCAGTGGATTGTAGTTGATTTGGGTTAAATGACTCTCCAGATGTTACGGCTTTAAATCAAACTGTGCAAAGCTGCCTGTTTGAAATACAACCACACACACACACACACACACACACACACACACACACACACGGGGGGGGTCCGGCGTCTTCTCAGTTTCAGAACCATCGGTACCCGGAGCCTCACGACGTCGTGAGCGTCATCAGCATAAACCGCTCTTTCTCGAAATTACAGAGAAAATTAAGATTAATTTCTGCTGCAAACAGATTCACAAACAGCCTGATCATCACACGGTAATAAAAACACACACATCAGCGCTGATTCCTGCACAAACGACAAAAAAAAAAAACAAAACACAAAATGTATGTGGCTAATTGTTGCTAACGTGCAGTGTGTCCTGCTGTCCAGCCGAAACCAGAATATGCGCTTTTCCTGTATTTATCGTGTTTGTATTTCACTCCTTTATTCTACAGGAATAACTAAAAAAGACGAATGACCTCTGACCTCGCGCCTCTGTTCTCCCGCCTCTGTTCCACTATCGCGTTTCATACCTGTCGAGCGCGAGCAGGCGCTTAATGGACCCGCCGCGACCCAACGCTATCGCCGCCGCCGTTCCAATTACTCCGCGCCAAATTAAACGGGGCCCGGTTTCCAGAAAGCATTAATGCATATTAATTAATCTGTCAGAAGGTGGAGGGGGGGGGGCGGCGCGGCGGCGAGTCCTGAAGACGGTCGAGCGCCGACGCCTCGATAGTGAGCCGGAGAAAAAACAACAACAAAAAAAAACCTCCTCTCTATTTTTAACGATGAGCAATTTCTAGTTTATTACCGACTGTTGTTTGCCATTAATTTTTAATCAACTGTTGCCGCTTCGCCTCCACCACGTCGCCTCCTTTCTTTCCGAACGAGGAGGTGAGCGAGCGCAGGTGAGACGGACGCTTCCTCTCCATGTTCTCCGGCTCACGCCCGCCGAGCGTTGTGCGATCCGTGCGGCCGGGTCCGACACTAAAAGTGCGGCTGAATTTAAAGGCTCCGAGGCGGATGCGGTGAAAAAGTCAGACGTGTGTGTGTGTTGAATTCGCGAGCGAGGATTTCCAATTTAGATGAGCGGCTGGGGGAAACGTGGCGGTCGCCCCCCCGCCGGAGTGCCGCTGGACCGCGGGACGGGCCGCACGCCGTGTGTGTGTGTGTGTGTGTGTGTGTGTGTGTGTGTGTGTCCGAGCGCCGAGACGGGTCAATAAACAATCCCGACCCTCAGCGACCCGCAGCAGGTGACGGGTGAACTGTGAAGATGGTCGGTCCTGTTTACAGTGTGTCCACGGAAAACAAAGTGTGTGTGTGTGTGTGTGTGTGTGTGTGTGTGTGTGTGTGTGTGTGTGTGTGTGTGAGAGTGTGTGTGTGTGTGTTCAGTGGAACTTTTCTCCTTGTTAATCCAATTTCCATTTTCCTGTCGCTAATCTGCTTTACAGGAGGAAACAAGTCTGTTCCTCCCACGCTGGCCTGCAGTCACTGCGTGTGTGTGTGTGTGTGTGTGTGTGTGTGTGTGTGTGTGTGTGTGTGTGTGTGTGTGTGTGCGTGCGCAGCAGTGGTTCATATAAATTGTGTTACCACATGAGGTCATTTTATAAACTGCTAAACAGATTAATTGAAATCTAGTGACAGTGATGGAAACACTGATCGTTGTGTTGGTGAAAGTGTACGACACACACACACACACACACACACACACACACACACTTCTATATAAAGATTCTATTTATACATCTACATATACAATGTATGAAACGGTTCTCTTATGATATTTAACACAAATCACAATCTAAAAATTTTCCGGTAAATTTTTAAAAAAATCTAATAACCAGGAGTATTCTCGCTCATCAATCGATCCCCCGATCGATTAATCCTCCTTTTTATCATCTGCTTGTTTTACACCGTCGTCTGATCGGTTTGTCATTTTCTCACCAGTTCATCCATCTTTGAATTGACGCCGCCCGATCGATCTCCGCCCGCCCCCACCGTTTCCTCTCTCTGTCTATTTATTGACCTTCTGTTCAATTCAGCCGATTGATGGGTGTTTGAAGAACACACACACACACACACACACACACACACACACACACACACACACCACCCTTCATATTCATGGGAGTTTTATTTCCAGGTCTGTAAGTCACCCCACCCTCTTCACCTGCACACACACACACACACACACACACACACACACACACACACACACACACACACCACCCTTCATTTCATGGGAGTTTTATTTCCTCTGCAACACACACACACACACACACACACACACACACACACACACACACACACACACCATTACGGCTGCATTACTGTAAGAGCCTTTTAAGAACGTGGCAGATCTCATTTAGAGCTGCGTTCAGGACAGACACTCGCCGTCATTCATTTTATTTTCCTTTCTGCTCATCCACATGCAGAGCGGCCATAAAGTAAGGATGGAGAGAGAGAGAGAGAGAGAGAGAGAGAGAGAGAGAGAGAGAGAGAGAGAGAGGAGAGAGAGAGAGAGAGAGAGAGAGAGAGAGAGAGAGAGAGAGAGAGAGAGAGAGAGAGAGGATGATGAGAGAGGAGAGAGAGAGAGGAGAGAGAGAGAGAATGTGGATGAGCGTCCGTTAAAAAAAAAAAAAAAAAAAGAAAACGTGGAGGAGTTTGGAAAGTTCAGCGTCGGTGTAACGGGGAGAGAAGGAGCCGGTCCGGATCCAGGTGGTCTGAGGCCCGTCTGGCTCCGCGATTGGTCCCTGGGGCGTGTCAATCAAACCTGTGAAGTCAGGTGTGACCGGCCCTTCTTGCTTCGTGATTGACAGAAGGTTCTGCCAATTAGAGTCCCAAACGCACACACACACACACACACACACACACACTCTCTGCTGCTGCTGCTGCTGTCGACCTGTCCGCTCTCTGACTGTGAATGTCGCGCCTTGGGGAGCCTCTCCCGGTCGCCATGACACCCGCACGCGACCCGCCGGTTGCCATGGACGCGGCATCGTTTCGTTCACCAAATTTCCGCGGATGAGAAAGTGGCGGGAGCGCCGATGCAACCGACGCACAAACTCCAGCATCCAGCTGCCGCGTGTTGACGTCTGTTGGGTGTGTAACCTTTTTCGCGCAGACAGACACACTAACGGGCAAACCGGCCGCCGCCGGCAAGATTCACTTCATCTGCATCTCTGCTGGGGGGGAACGTGGCGGGCGTCCAGGGCATCTGAGTGTGTGTGTGTGTGTGTGTGTGTGTGTGTGTGTGTGGCTGGGTGGGGGGCTACACACAGCTGGACTCAGCTGCCTCATGGCGGGGAGGTCAAAGGTCAAACTGCGTGTGCGGGCCTGGAGAGTGTCTCCCTTCCTTTCCCTCATCCACTTCCTTTTCATTCTCTCCTCTCTCCTTACACCCTTCCCTTCTCTCCTCTCCTGCCTCCTTTCCCCTCCTCCCGCGCTTGACCACTTTCCCCTCGTCTCCTCCTCCTCCTCCTCCTCCTCCATCTTTTTTGTGTGTGTGTGTGTGTGTGTGTGTTGTGCGGCTGTTAGCTTGCGCTCCATGTTCTAATATTATCATCACCTCAGTGTGGAGGCGTCCATTAGGCAAACTCATATGCAACAATATGCAGATTCCTCCATTTGCACGGATCATAAACTCCTGCAGGCCCTTCTGCTACATCATCATCATCATCATCACCACCACACCACCACCCTCGCCATCATCTCCATCAGCAGCTGCCAGCGGCGGCGGCGAGCTGAGCATCACATGAAGTAAATTTGTGCCCTGATTCACTCAGAGATGCTTTCATTAGTTTTCACCCGCGGCGCCGGAGTCAGTGAAGGCAGCGTGTGAACATTTGCCCCCCCCCCCGCCTCCCGACAAGAAGAGGCGGCGGATGGTGACATCACGCGGTGCGTTTAAAGACGGAGAACAATTCTCTTATTTTTTGGTTTGTTTGAGATGCGATCGCTCGGATTCACGGACGTTTTTATTTTAACGGATTTTGTTAAATGCTGCGATCTGGCTCAGGGTTCATCCTCTGGGAACATCTGCGCTGAATTCTGACTTCGTGGGTTCGAGGGTTCGTCCTCTGAGGGACACGAACGCCCAATTTCATTTGGACGAAAAACCCGCTCGGACCTTTAAATCTGTCAGCATGCCGAACGTCTGAAGACGAACGCGAAGTTCCGCCTCAAAATTAAATCCCGTCGTTTGACTCGCCCTTCGCTTGTTTTCAATAAAACAAAGCTAATCTAACAAGACAACAAGCCGGATCTTTAACCGGGCAGCTGCGTCAGCGCGCCGACGATCGGACGGGTGTCACGGGGGGCGTAGGCGCCGCCGGCTGCCGAGCGTCTTTCCCGCTCTGGTCCCGAACGTGGGCGGACGACAGCTCGGCTAATTAATGCGACCGTGTGACACGATTATCCAGACGGAGTTTCACAAGAATAAAACAAAAAGGTCTGGGAGCCGCTTAAAAAAAAATGTTCAACGCTGCCCCCCCCCCACAATTAGAAATTAATCACTCGTCTCCTCGCGCGTCGATCCCGGTTTTTCCGATTTTCTGAACTTTCCGCCGTCGTGTTCGCAAAACATCTGTTTTCTGGGTAAATGGGCCGCAACAAATCAATGCGCCGTAATTACTGTTAAACCTCCTCCAGCGGCGGCGGCGGCATCTGGCGAGCCCGTGGTGGTCCGCAGACAGACCCCCCCCCCCACCCACCCGGGGGTCTTCATTGATTTCCGCAGAGCAGATTCCACCCCGAGGAACACTTCCCCTCCTTGTCCGACCGTGAGCTCATCCCCGACAGCTGAGGCCCGGCCCGGCTCGTAGCCCGCGGCCATCGTCTGCGGCGGCGGCGGCGGCGGGGGGTGGGGTGGGGGGGGACAATGGCGGCAGATGTTCCGCCCGTCCGACGGAAACCAAAACAAAGAGGGCCTTCTCTTCTCCGAGTTCAAGTGGCCGTCTGCACAATACGCACTTCTCTCCGTGAAGAGCCGGAGGAGGAGGAGGAGGAGGAGGAGGAGGAGGAGGAGGAGGAGGAGCAGGAGGAAGAGGAGGCCTTCGCGTGGCCTTCAGGGACCTCGGCAGAAGGCTGTTGCCGGGAGCGGCGAGTTCGGCTTTAAATATCCCGACACGAAAACTCACGGTGATCGTTATTCTTGATCATCACGTCAGACTAAAGGAGGAAGAAGAATGTTTTTGTTCGAGCACGCATTTCCCTGAGCAGAAAAAGACGGGCCGACCTTTGACCTTTGCATCAACGCCGACCTTTCTGGGTCACGCTCTCTGCCGTCTTTATTCTTCTCCTCATGTTGGACCTCCTCTGGAGACATTGATGAGTGTTGGGCTCCAGCGTGATTGTGTTTTCTGCTCGGCGGTCGGCCCATCGTGGGTTTTTGGGGCGGGGTTTGGTTCTGGTCGGTCCGCACCGTGGCGACCGCACGTCCTCCACTTCCATCTGCAGTTTCGCCGCTTTAATCGCTCAAATTGAAGGAAAGCGAAATTCTCGAGGTGGAGACCAACACGATGAAGACGAGAGGCCGCGCCATCTTCCTCTCGGACACTCGTCGTTCTGCTTCGCGACGCCGCGACGATCCGACGCGTCTCATTTCTCGGTTAAAAATGTTGCCCCGCCCCCCCCCGGGGTGAAGGAGTCAGGTTACACTAAAAAGAAACAGCCCCGTCTCCCGGCGTGATCGAGGCCGACAGCGCCGACGTTTTCGCTGCGGCAGCGACCCGAGCGCTGAAGTTCGCTTCGCCAAATCGCAGGTTTTTCACGGTCCGGCCCGATAGAAACGTCCGTTCCTCCTGGTTCCGAGTCGCGTCGGCTTCGAGGAAAACCGGCTCAGCTCAGTCTTCAGATTAAACCGAAAGTGATCGCGGACCCGCCGAGGTTCCTCCAACCTTTATTACTTCTCCCGTGCGAGTCTCCTGTCGGCGCCGGTTAGCTTCCACTCCCCACCTACATTGTTGGGGGTGGGGGGGGTGTTGAATAATTCATTCCATCTGCGTTATTTATGTATTCGCTTATTCACGGAGGCAGCGACGTGTGTGTCGCTGCTGCGGCGGCGGCGGGAGGCAAAATGAAGACATCCGCCGAGTTTGTGGAGGAGAAGAAGAAGAAGAAGAAGAAGAAGAAGAAGCAGCTTCTATTTGTAAAGGGGTGTCATGCAATTGGCGTCTGCGCGAGTCATCGTCTCACAAAGCGAGCGTGACCGATGCGTGGACAGAGCGCCGCTTGTTCGGCCTTTTCGTCTTGGCCGAGCGAACGCCACCACCACCACCCCCGAAACAACGAAGAAAAAAAAAAAAGCCCCAGAAAAAACTGGAGAAAATAAAAAAACGAGTGGAAAGCCCCCGCAGGGCCTCGGGCCAGGGCTTCCCTCCGCCACCGTCGCTAATCTCGTTTACGGCCGCGTCCTGCGGGCGGGAAAAAACGGGCCGGGAGAGAAATCTGGAAAATAAAAAAAAAAAAAAAAAAGGCGAGTGCAGGAGAGATAAGGGGCGAAGTCAGGAAGCAGATAAGTGCTGCTACATCAGCAGCTGCTCCGTTAGCGCTGATGTAGTGATCCCAGGGTGTTAACGTGACGGAGGAACCCCCCCACCACCACCACCACAACACCACCTAACACCAACAACTGTCAAAACCCCACTGCAGCTCATCGACAACGGTTTAAAGGGACAGTTCGCCCAAACTGAGCGAGGCCAGGTTCACATTAATCCATGTTCTTCTTCCAGTACAATGGACACAGTGTCCTCCATTACTCCGGATAATCCACAGATGTCTGAGCACTAATTCGCCCGCTGCCCATTTACCTTCTAATACAATGAGTAATACACATAATTGGCTTCAGAGGATTTAGGCTAAATTAAAGGAAGGACCAGTCTGTAGGATTCCTGGCAGAAATAATGAGTTGGTTGTTTCTACGGGAGCCCAGAGTGGACAAACCAGCGTCCGGCTCTGGATGGGCCACTGCATGGGTGGGGTTCATCTGGCTGCAATCTGCTCCCCGACCCCTAGGTGTCACTGAACGCTACGCTGCAAGTCTTCATGTGAAATATGAAAAATAAAAAAACGCCTTCACAGATCCATCGTCTGCCTCGTATTCCAGTAACATCATCTCTGTGCAGATCAGACAGGTGGAAAAATGGCAAAATTAAAAAAGCAGCTTTTGAAGGGCAATCACTTGGATTCTGTGCCAACGACCTGTCTGTTGCGCGACCTTTTGCGACGGCGCTGATGTTTCTAAAGATGATGAAATGTCACCGAGTTAAGTGCGGCCCTTTTTATTTTCTGGCACCTCTGCTGGGAAACCGGCAGCTGTGCCGCCAGATGTGTTTTAATACGTCTTATCGGGCCAAATTCACCTGGAACCTAAAGGACCGGGTCTGAGAACACGAGTGGAGATTCGACCGATTCGCTCGGCGGCGGCGCGGAACCGCGACGGGTCGCTCATTCTGATTGGCCGCCACCGCCGCCGCCACCTTCTTAATGTCCTTCAAATTGAAGACGGGCAACAGAAAACATTCTCTCAATAAGTCGTTTAGTCTCATTGACGACAGCCAGGAAACAGCTTTTCTGTCAAACCTCACGTATGTGTCAGTGAACGCAGCAGCACGAGGCGTTCTAGATCCTGCTTACTCTCTTCTCTTTGTTTCTTTGTGTTTTGCTTCATTCCCAAACGGAGATTTAACATTTTGGGATTTGAACGAGCGAAACGATCCCGTTCATATTTGAAATTCGGCGTTTTAACGTTGAAGCGACTTCGTCCGAGCTTTAGAACAGCGGTATAACCGTGTCGCATCATTAGACGCACACGTGTGGTGTTTTATTTCAGCCGTGTTGAGGGCGGATTCGTGTGCGGGATGAATCCTCAGACACGATCGCAGAATTTAAAATGACTCCAGAGTTTGGATGTTGTTCTGCCCGACTGTTTTTACTGGGTTTGAGTTGTCGCGTTGTGTCGTCACACTTTTTTGCGTGACATCCCGGCGGTCCGGACCAGGAGACGGGAACACGGGTCGGAAACTCGACAACACCTAACCTGAGGTGTCGCCATCACATGTTGTGTGTTGTGTACTTACAGCGTCCGTCCCTCATCACACAGCCCGTGAATAAATCCACCTGAAGTTCAGAGGAGGGAGCTGCCGATCATCGCCGAGACCTTTCCGGTCCCGATCCGACTTCTTGGTCGACGAATCGGTGGCGTCTTCATCTCCGACGCTCCTCGCGCTGAAAACCACTCCAACGCTTAAATGGAAAAAAGGGGAGAAGAAATGGATGCGACTTTCAGATCATTTGACGATTTTGAATAAAAAAAAAAAAAAACGGTATTTATAGAAAAAAAAGGATGTGCAGACACAGTGTGAAGCGCAGAGAAAGACGGACAAAAAGCATCGGAAAAGAGAAAAAAAAGGAGAAATATTAGGCGATGAGAGGCAGAGAGAGGAGCTTTGTTTCGTCTCATTATTCGTAGGCGTATCAGCTTCCTTACACAGCGGCTCCTCGCTGCCAAGCCTTTTCTGGAGGCAGAGGCTAAGTAAGCACGCCGCCGCTGCCAGCAGTTTGTTGGCAAACGCTAACCGCCACCTGCTGCCGCTGTCGAGGTGGCGCCGCCGCGACCTGGCAGAGCATCTGGCGACCAGAGAGCCGCCGACGTCCCCCGAGGGCCCCCGGCTCAGTCACCGCCAGCCAGCATCCATCTCCGACTGTGGAGGATTTCAAGAGCGTAACGTTCGATGTAAACGACTTCTTCTTCTTCTTCTGTTTTTTTTTTTTCTTCCATCCTCTTCCTCCTCGCTGCAGAAACACGACTCCAATACACCGAGCAGGAGAGAGGCGGATGGAAAAAAGAGAAGGGAAATAAATCATATTGACAACAACCAGACAAAATAAATAAATAAATAAATAAATAAAATAAATCACTGAATGTTCAACACAACAAAAGTAAATTTAGAATGTTATTCATTTTACTTTCGGAGGAGTTAAAAATTGAGACAATTTAGATTTTGACAAAGTCGCAGAGTCAAATAAAAAGGCGTCGAGGCCTCCAGGTGTTTTCCAGGTGAATTATCCGCTCGATTCGTTTGCAGCACAAACAGAACGGAGCTAAACGACGCGGCGCCGAGCTGCGAGCCGAGATACGAGTGAAAAATGCAGAGAATCTCTTTTAATGGTTCCATTTGTTTCTCTCATTCAGACGGAGAAATAGACTTTGGCTGGCGCGGCGCGGAGCGGGCCGCCAGAAACCCGGCGCGGTTCGTCTTCGGCTGCGAGATAACAGATCCGTCAAAATGGGTTTTTTTGGGGTTCGTGCGCCAGAAAAACGGCGGCGGAGGTTAAAAAAAACGGAGACGGGCTCGTACGCCGAGCTTCTCCACGCGACCGCCACCGGACGAAGGCGTCGAACGCTCATCACGTCCCTCGGGTTGTTCTGAACTTTTAAATCAACGAAATCTTTTCCCCTGATTACAAAGTTTTTCGTCACACGTTCGAAACCTGTTCAGACTCGTGACGCTGCGCACGCGCTTCCCTCTAAACGAGAATAAACCGAGGTCCGTCCATCTTCCCCGTCGTTTTCCGTTTTACTCCCGCGTCTCGCCGTGTCCTCTTCTTCTTCTTCAGTGGTTTAATGGCAGCGGCTGCAGATTTAGAGCCTGGGCCCGTTTCGCTCGACGCACCGGCGTACGAGCAGCGGAGGGAGTGACACGTTTTCCTTTTTTTTGCTGATTTTCTGTAAATGCGAAGGAGAACTGCGCCAGATTGGGATTAAGTGTCCCGTGGTTATTCTCAGCGTGTAAAGCTGAATAATAGAAGACGACGGCGAGGCGAGCTCGGGTATCTGTCGGCTGAGTTTTAAACCGACGCAGCGGCACGAACCCGGGGAAGACTGAGCGTGTGGCAGCGGTGTGATTCATTCACTCGCTGAAGTGCGTTGGAACGCCGACGTGGTGACCGGAACGAGCGGCATCGGGAAAGTGATTAGTCATCTCCATTACTTAAAAAAAAAAAAAAAAAAAAAAGAAGCGCCGCCATCAGTCTGCAGCTTCCTGAGTGATGATGAGTCGCACACTCGGCTGCGCGCCGCTGCGACTCTGGAGAATAAATACACATCTTTTTCGCCCGGGATTTTTTTTTTTTTTTTTTTTTTCTGGTGGAGAAATGATGAAGGTCGCAGGTTGAAATTATAAATGAAGGGGCGTTCACATTAAGAGGAAGAGTGAGCCGCTATTAACTGAATTTTATTTATTTGTTTGGCCGGCCTCCTAGTTTTATTCCAATATGATCTTTAGTTCAGTCATATTTATGTCTAGGTATTTATACGTTTTACTTCATTGTACTGTTTTCTTCTATTTTACACTTGTTTGTACTTTCTTATTTATGACAGGATTATCATTTTTCCTTCTTTGTGTTTTCCTGGTACGAGTGCGGGATTGATTTGTTGCTGGTCCTGGAGGAAACAGCTGTTCAAACGCCTGAGATTTGAAGACTTTGACTGAAATGCGTCACAGTCTGGATAAAACCATTATAAAAAAAAAAAAAAAAAAGTGAAATATCTGTCATAACATCTTGTATGTTCTTGTCTTATACATTTTCTTGTGTTACGTTGTGCGCTGGTCTCACCTTGAAAACGCACCTTCAGGGTAAATCAGGTCATTGTTGAACCGACTTGAAAACTTCGGCTACAGTTATGGAAAAAAACACAAAAGTGCGTTTCTTCATAAATTCCTTCTCTCATCGATTCGCTGCTCGTTTCATGTTTTCTAAAGAGCTCGCCGCGTCTCGGAGACAGCCCCGCGTTAAAGATTTTCATTATCGCTGTTTAAAGAGAGGACATCCAGACGAGACGTATCGAGTCGTCCTCTTTGTTTTCCTTCCTCTCACGTGGCGACGTTTTTTACCGCCGCTTCCTCCCAGAGCGGGACGACGTGAGCGGCGCTGACCCGTGTCCAACCCCCCCCCCCGCCTTTCCAGTATGTTAATGTTTTTCACTCCTACATCATCTCTCTCTCTCCGTCCTCCCACTCATCGCTCAACCCACCGAGCCGCGCGTTATCATCTGGACGCCCGTTTAATTCGCTCGATCGGCGGCGGCATGGCTCTGCACTCCGGACCCCTGCAGCATATCGCGGTTGGCGCTGATGCTGCCGAGGTCCAATAAGGTAACAACAACAAGAATAATGAGCCGAAACATCTCGCAGCTCAAAAGGTGACCCGCCCCCCCCGTGTCAAATCCAGTCCTCCATTATAATCGCTTCCCCCCCCAGCGAATAAACATCAATATATCCAAAAAAAAACAAAAAACGTCCATCTGACGCAAGCATGGGAGTTTGTTCTTGACCCGTGGGATCGGTACATGTCAACACTTCACTTAAGTGGACCTCGATTTGAGATTCACCGAAAAAAAAGAGCAGGAAATGCACATTCATTTATGGCCACGGTTTAGTGTTTCCTCATTAAATGCTGGAAAAACTAGATGGTGAGAAGAACAGAAATACACTCACCGTACGAAACGTACTCGGCTTTTCCTTTCTGGAAACGCGACGTATGTTTGCATGACACTTTATTAGCGTTAGCACGACTCAAACCAAACTTTTTAAAAACACATGTAAACACCTTAGTCCGGCTGAAATTAAACTTCTCGTACAAGCCCATTCGGACCCAGTTCTCTCGCCTCGAACAAAATGCGTAACAAAAGAAGAAGCAGCCGGTAATAGCAGGCTAATAGCGGGCTAACAACAGGCTAATGGGGGTAACAGCAACAGCAAAGCGGTCCATGCTATCACTTTGCTACGTGCTAACTTGTTTGTCGATTGGGTCTGTGATGTTAAAAAGGTCAAAGTGGACACGCTTCTGTCCATAAATGGATTTATTGAAGAGGACAGTAGTCTGATTAAATACTACAACCGTAGCTCGACTGAACTGCGCGTGTAAACTGATTCAGGTAAAAACCACCTGTGTCCGGGGGATCAGCAACTGACCCTGGAGCAGTTTTCACACAGGTTTGATCAGGAGAACCGATCGGATCTCTGACGAACAGGAGGATTTTCACAAGAGGTGTATGTGTGAAGGTGCTGTGTGGCTGGAAATGTAAAAAAAAAAAAAAAATGTAAAAATTATTCACCGGCACTCAGCCTGCAGGAAATGAATTATTGATAGAGTATCAATAATGCATCATCAATAGAAACCAGGAGTTCTTCCTGAGGCCTCTTGAGCCAACACACACACACACACATAATTTAATACTTTGTGTTCACACACTTTTTCACAAAAATAAATAATAGGCAGAGCAGTAATCAGTGTTCGACAAAGCTTATTACTGTTAATGTGTAACACACACACTGAAAACTGCCAGTTCAATGTTTACAGTGTGAACTTCACCCTGAGAGTCAGCTGTCAGTGTAACGTGCCACAGACTGTCATGTTAAACACACACACACACACACACACACACACACACACACACACACACACACACACACACACACACAGAGGTTAGCAGAACAGACACGAGCAGAAGCTAACTGGCTTACGGAAGCTAACAGGAGCTAGCAGAAGATCTCTGACTAACAGAAGTTAACAGGCTAACAGATGCTAGCAGAAAATAGCTGGCTAACAGATGCTAGCAGAAGATAGCGGGCTAACAGATGCTAGCAGAAGATCTCTGACTAACAGTAGTTAACAGGCTAACAGATGCTAGCAGAAGATAGCTGGCTAACAGAAGCTAACGGGCTGCTGCAGCAAGAACTCCACCGGTGTATGTTAGCATGTTCTCATTCTCCATTTTTGTTTCATATTTTGCTTTTGTTTGTTTTTTTCCCTGTGATACACGATTTGTTCTCCAAACTAGACTTTTAATTTTTTAAGACTTTGTTTTTATCACTGTGTTGCTGTCCACTCCTGTATGTAATGTAGCCTTACCAAGGAATCGTGTTTTAATCTGAGGGGGGGGGTTTGCGTGTTGCTGAGAAGAAGCAGGTTCACATGAGAAGACACTGATGGTCCCCGAGGTTTTGAACGTTTCCGAGCGCTGATGCTTCCTGTCAGGAGGACCGCTGGGACGGACCGACAACAAGGCACCGCTGGAGGGAACGAATACGCTTTTTTTTTGTTTTTACATGCAGAAGTCCCACCACCTCTCCATAAAAAAGGGAGATCTTTGGTCTTTTTAATTAGTTAACATCAAATAAAAAGTATCGCTGAACAACAACAAGAAAGGTTCAGACTGTTTTTCTCCTTTCTTTTAAAAAAAAAAAAATCATTAAAATACATGCATGCCTATTAACCAAGGGGCGCCCAAACTTTTGCACACAGCGCCTCGTTTCATAAGAGCATCATAGGGGAGGAGTAAATCATCAACTTCATCATCATCGCCATCCTCCCCACCTCACCCCCTCTGTCCCCTGAGCTCGCTCCCCGAGTCCGACGAAGCTCCGTCTCCGCAGCAACCGTAACCCTCCTCCACACTACCGGCCACGGAGGAGCTCCAGACGGCCCACGCCGACCGGGAGGTCGCTCGCAAACCGACCGCCGCGACGCTCCCGCGCTGGCCGTCTGCTCCGGCTGGTGGAGGGCTGGGCCCAGAGGAGGGGGGGGGGGCAGGTCCAGGTGACTCCCACGCACGGGTCACACGGCTCCGTGTAATGGCGCCGCAACTTATATAAAAACACAACTAATTAGAGCGTTTCCTCGGTCCGAGGCGAAGTTCTCCTGGTGCTGAACTTTGACCTCCTGCTCACAGGAGGAACAACAGACTCAGGGAGAAGAACTCAAAGTTGTTGTTTTCACAATAAAACTGATGTAATTACTTTATCAAGAAACACTTTGCGTCAGGTTCCCTCAGTCCTGCTGGAGAACCGGGCGACCTGAGACTGAATATTCAGATTTCTTTACACTGAAGGAAGCATTAAGAAAACAGGAAGGAGCGACAGAGAGAAACCGGCAGAGAAAATAAGAGGAAGAAACACAGAGCTAATGAAGTTTAATCAGAGCGGGCAGTTCCTAACGAGTGTCCTCATTACGTCAAAGAGACTCGATTCGTTTGGACAAAAGCAAATCCGACTTCCTGTTCCCCGCTTTCTCTTCTAAACGGAGCCCCGCCCACTTTCCTCTGACTGACAGCCCGGCAGAAAACCCCCTCAGGTTACACACACACACACACACGCTACGACACTTGGGCTGAATCCTGGTGATTTTGAGTTCGGGAGGGGAAAACATTTTGACGAGCGTCTTTTAATTAATGATTGACATGAAGGTCTGCTCCACACTCGCAGCCGTGATTTCTCACAGGCAAAAATTCATGCTTGCACCAAAATCAAAGGCTGCAAAACGAGAGATGTTTTCTTTGTTCACTGAACTGGAGGCAAACCAGAAAGATGTTAAGCAGTAAAATCCCCCTTTTTTTTGTGGAGAAGCCTGCAGGAGCGAATGTATGGTATTTTTACAGTAACATGTCAAAAGAGTGAGTGATTCATTTTTAAAAATCAATCGACTGTTTTAATTGGTTCAGCTGCAGATGAAATACCTGCAAAATTCAGGACACTGCCACCAACCTCAGTTTTAGCGCTAATTAGCATTTTAACATGCTAAACAAAGACGGAGCAACACAACTCAAAGTGTATTTCACATACAGATTTTCCATACAGCTGTGAATGCAGCATTTCATTTTTGCAGGATTTGCAGGGGTATTTTTTTTCCCTCTTTGCAGCAGTTTCACAAACAAACGTAAGCAATATTAAAAACCTGCGGTAAGTGTGTCTCTCGCGGACAAACAGGGGTCGGCGGCATGCTGCGCAGAGGTAAGTAATGCAGACTTCCCCCCCCCCACCCGTCTTAAACAGCGAGAGCCAGAGAAGCAGAAATAGAAAAGTAAGAAAATACCAATTAAATATTTGGAGGGAGGTGTTGTGACCTCTCTGGTTCCCTCTTCCTGCAGCGTTTCATCACTCCGGCAGCTCTCTGAGTCTCAAACTGTTTTAATAAGACCACAACTTCCCCCCTTATCGCTAATAAAGCCTCTCAGTCTGGAGCTGCCAGACCTGCTGAGAGCCTCTTTTTTTTTTTCCTTCCTCGGCACAGACGTTAAAACGTCAACGGCAGCAGGAAGACGGCCCGCTCGAGTCGGGCGGACATCTGGACGCGCGTCCCCGAGCGCACGGGTCCGATTCATAAAGAACCGGCAAAAAAAAAAAATGGCCTCCTGTCAAGTTAAAGCGCGTTACATGTGAACCTGAACTCGACCGAATCCAAACCCCCAGTTTTAACATGAAAATGCATCTCAGGTGAAACATTTGAACAATTAAACTTCCGCGTTCACCGTCCAAATCGCGTTAACGCTAAAGTGGGATTAAACCCGGCAGCTGCTTCGATGCAAAACACTAATGTGTAATTTTCTATGAAAATCACAAGAGCGGCAATTATCGGCTGGTGTTTTCAGAAACGTTTAATGATTGAAACCAGGCTCATGCATTCTCAAACGCAGACAGAGAAATTTGATTCATTAGAGCGTTTTACAGTAAAGCAAAGAGACAGGGAAGCGGCGGTGTAGCGATTGGAAAACGACTCTCGGCGGGTTGAGTTGTAAAAACGGAGGAGTTTGCCGACACATGATTTAACGCCTGCGTTTAAGCGCCGGCTCTGACATGAGGGGGCTGTAATCTGAAGCCTCCGCTCCTGAGTCCAGGTCTCACAGCGGCGTGTGTGTGTGTGTGTGTGTGTGTGTGTGTGTAGTACAGTGTGCGGTATATTGTGCGCCGGTTTTATCCTGTTGCATTTCTGCAGGACCGAACGAAAGCTACAGAGCTCGGGGGTAAGAACCCGAGCAGAACCTGAGCCGAGCTTTTTGAGCTGTGCTTAACGATGTGGGATTGAGGACAGGTGAGCCAGGTTAGCCACGCCCACACAACACACACACACACACACACACACGTGAGAGATGGACTCAAATCACAATTAAACCACATTTACCCTGCATCTAACCTCACTACATTATTTATACTTTATCTAAACCCGCAGACCAACGTTAAACCACATTTATATTTAATGAGCTGTGGCGTTTGGTTCAGGACTAATAAAAACCTTTGTGTGAATGTTTTGACTTTAACTGGACCCAGAACCAGACCAAGTGAAGGATTTAATGGAGCTGGTGGATGTGGACACATGGTGGGTGGGGGTGGGGGTGGGGGTGAAGGCCTCGGCGCTGACAGAAGAAAGTAGGTGGAAGTTTGAGTGTGAGCAGTTGAGTTGTGCTTGATGAGGTGATTGAAGACAGGTGCGGTGATGAGCCAGGTGACGACACACACACACACACACACACACACACACACACACACACACTCTGACGTCCTTGTGTGTCTTTATTTCGTGAAGAAAATGCTGAAGTTGAGCTGCGGTTTTCAGCCAACAGCAGCACTTTGCAGTTAACGAGTGAGGTGCAGCTGAGGGAGAGCGACTGCAGGGGGGCGGCCTGTTGTGTTGTTGCAATTAAAATGTATTTATCTGTCCAATAATGCACCTGAATTATATCAAACGACTGTATAACAAGCTGCACGTTCATATATATATATATATATGTTGTACACTCTGGTATCTGTGTCTGTACAATATGCAGGACTGCAAGCGTGGACAGAAAACTTTAATTAAAGCCCCATTGTTTTTAGGTTGTTTATTATAAGAGTTTATAAAGTGTGTGTCTGTGTTGTGTTGTCAGTTTGTCAGTGTCCTTCTCTTTCTTTAGCGGCAGACAGGATCCCACTCAGCCTTTTTTTTTTTCTCCTCCCTTTCATGATCCTCTACTCGGCTCCCACCGCCGCCAAGGTGATGATGAAGAGCCGCCAGCGTTTCTCCTCCTCGCCGTCGCACATATACACTCGCAGACAGACAGACACACACACACACACACACACACTCATATGGTGGAGAAAGGAAATCAGCGCGAGGCCTTGAAGCTTTTCTCTCATCGCACCGCTCTCTGTTCTCATCTCTTTATCTGATCGCTTATTGAAGAAAAGGACCAATCAGATGTCAACACTCAACACTTTTAACCTTCAGCGCCGCATATCAACGAGCACATTCAGATGGAGTCTGACGCAGTGTGTGTGTGTGTGTGTGTGTCGAACATAGACTCTTTCATGTGATTTTTTTTTTTTTCCCTGATAGGTTTCTCTCTCTCTCTCTCTCCGGTGGCAGCTGATGAGTTGTTCGTCGGCCCGGTCACGAAGCAGCGTTCAACTTTCAGTCTGACTTCAATCAGCAGTGTCTGATGGGGGTGATAGCGCCCTGACCCCCCGGTCCCCCCCGTGCCCTCTGTCACACCCCGGCCTCCAGCTTTATTATTTCCCTGTGTGGTGTTGATAAAGACTCGCGCCGCCTGTTTTTTCTTCCCCCATCTTCTAATTGTGGCGTTGGGGTTTGTGGGCAGCAGCCTGCAGCCGCTCACCGCGGGAAGCGAAATATTCAGCGGTTTTCTGGCGGCGGTGAATTTCTGCAGGACGACCCAGCTGAGCCAAAATGTGTTTGTGACTCTGAAATGTTTTCCAGGAAGCGTGGGGGCTGAAAAATCTAATTTAACCTCTTCATCCTAGCTGAATCCACCGGAGACTCCATCATTACCACTGCGTTACACTTGTTTGTTGCTCACAAGCTACACAACTTCATTTTAAATTCCAGTAAGGACGTTGAATCTCTCGGGCTGGGAGGAAATGTGTATGAAATTCCATTAAAGACACAGAGTTTGGATTTTAAGTATGTTTACGTGTATCGTGTACAGTGATACCAACAAGTCCTCCAAACTAAACAAAATATTAGCATGCTAACATGCTCATTTGAAAGGGGAACACTGCTAACCATGCAGTCGGAAGCACAAAGTAGCATGTATCGCCATGCTAATAGCCTGAACTAAGATAGCGGACATGTTGAACATTACGCAGGCGAAACTTCAGTGTGTCACTAAGCAGGAAATATTAGCATGCTAACATGCTCATTTGAAAAGGTGAACACTGCTAAACATGAACATGTCATAAGCACAAAGTAGCATGTATCGCCATGCTAATAGTCTGAACTAAGATAGCGGACATGTTGAACATTATGCATTTGCTATGCAGGAAATATTAGCATGCTAACGCTAATCCAAGACAGTCTACATGGTGAACCCTGCTAAGCATCAACGTGTTAGCATGCTAAATGACAAATATGAACATGCTAACATGGTGAAATAACATGGTGAATGTGGTGAACACTGCTAAAGGGGAGAAGCTACCAAATATCAGCACGCTAACATGCTAAACTAAGATGGTGGCCGTTACACCTGCTAAACATCGGCCTATTACCATTGTTATTGTGGCATGTTAGCGCTTAGCTCACAGCAGCGCCGTGCGACAGCTCATGAAGCTGCTAGCATGCTTGTCGACTCTTTGTTGTCGGTTGCGAATCTTCCACAAACAGCAACACATCCAGAAGTATTTACTCTCTCTCTCTCTCTCTCACGCTCTCACATGGTCGCGCATGCTCGCTCGGCCCCACCCTGCCTTCGACTCCTCACATGTGGTGGAAACGGAGGCCGCGAACCAGCAATTACGCTGCAGAGTTTGTGGGTCTGCGGCGGTGGATAAAACACACGACCCCATCTCGCAGCCTTGTGGAAAGGTAATTACGCAGCAGCTGGGGGTGAGTTCTCCGGCTCCCGGACCTCGCCGTCAGATTTTCGAGCGCGCTCTCCTCCCACAAACTATTTTCTCTCTGCATTCCTGGGCTCCTGTTACTTAATGTGCGACACACAGTCCCGCACAGGCCCCGCTCCACGTTCCCCAACCACTGCATGTTTAATTATTTCGACTTGGAGATGGCCTCTGGCCAACCAGCAGCTCCCAGGCCCCCATTACCTGTTAGACAAAGATGCTGCTGTTGCTGAAATCGATAGCAGCAAAATACAGCTGCTTCTGAGAGAGAAAACAGTGAATAAAAACGGCCGGCGCGTATGTGAAGGTTTAAAATATTCAGACGGCTGGTTTGTTCAGGCGTTTCATCCAGTTTGCATCAGAAAAGGGAGTAAATTGATGTCAAAAGGAACGGCGTGGGGGAAGGTCAATGAGGATCCACCTGAGATTAGGATTAGGATTAGAGTCATTTCACACATTAGAGAGAATGTGTAACTGATTGTGTCTGACCTGTGTAGTTACAGTATAAAAGTTCAAGGGTGAGTCAGTGAATTCTTTAAAAGTGGTAAATCTGGGCGCGCTTGAAGTTAAATTTATATCAATGTAATCTATAATTTATTAGATTATATATGTTTTATCAGTTTAGATCAGATGTATGGATCAATGGTCAATCAGTTTGTTACTGAACGATCGTTTTTGACGCCTGAAACTTCACCTTTGACTCAACACTTTGACTCAACACTTTGACTTTCAAAGTGAAGTGAAGTCTTCACTGCAGACTTCCAGACGTTGCCCTCAGACATCTCAGGGACCTCTTGGAACATCAGAAGGCTTCCGAAGACGTTTTGAGGACATCTCTGGACATCTTCCGAGACGTCTCGTGACAGTTCGGGCCGGAGCGGATGTGCCGGTATGAAGATAAAGGAGCGCGTCCTGAGGGACCAGGCTGCTCTGTCTGGACTTCAGCTGGGGCTCATGGCAGCAGAACACAGGCTGAGCTTGGCATTAATATGGATGTCCACCAGGCGCCTTGTCCTCTGCCTCCCTGCCTTTCTTTGTGCGCTGCCACGGTTCGCCGTGTGCCAGCGAATAGCATTACCGGCGCGGCAGACACCTCCCGCCATGCCAGGGTCATTAATAAACATCCTCAGATGGCTCATAATGATTCCCTACAGTCGGACGCGGCGCCACCGGCGGTGTCGAGACGAGTTGTCGCGGCGCACGGCTCTGTTTGCATCGCTGTTTTACTTCGCCGGCTAACTTCGCCCGCTCCAGCGGACACTTCATGAATCTTCCAGGAACCTCTTTGGGAACTCTGTTTGGACGGGAAGAACCGGGTTCTCATCTGAGTTTCTGCAGGACAGAACTTGAAGCGTTCGGTCATCGGAAAAAGCTAAAGACGGAATTAATATCCGTAACCCGCCGCACAGGTTGTGTCAAGTCGACTTCCAAAAGCTTGGCAGGACAGAAATGTCAGTTGCAACTGATTGTTAGAGGCAAAAAAACAAAAAAACACCCCAGTGCAGAAAATGGCATGAACACACTGAGTTAATGTCATTACACATTAAACAGATAAATAGCTCTTTTAACTTGTGTGCGCTCAGGTTAATTATTTGTGCTCGCGCTTTAAAAAAACAGATACTTTAGAGGGTGTAGTAAAACCCTTGTTAAATTAAAACCATTAAACACGTTTAACAAAGATAAGAAACATCCTGTAATCGTGCGTCAGTTAGACGTGTTAAATAAGTTGCTTTTTGCTCCGTTTCCATATGGGGAGTCCCCCCGTAGGCCGTCTCGCTTTGGAGACGATCAATCCTCCGCCCTCCCCACCACCCCCCCGTATGCTTCCTTCATTCAGAGTGCTATTGAGCGACGGCTGTGATAAGACAACAGACGCGCAGATTGATCTTCGCCTCCGCTCTCCGTGTTTATCTCAGGTACAGGACGTTAACCCCCTCGCCATCAGACGTCATAATATCCACATCTGCGAGCAGGAAATCCATGCGCCATCGATCAGGAGGCCGAGGGGCCGCTGCAGCCGTCAGTCACGCTGAGCGATGGAGGCGGCAACGCGATAACGGGTCAGGGGTGGGCGGGACCGGAGGAAGTGGGACTTTCGTCCGTCGCTTGTCCCCCCCTGATGTTAGTTTACGCAGATTTTCTTCAGCCGTCGATTGGTGGAAAAGGAATGGAATCAAAAGACGTATTACGTCCCTTTTTCAGTCCATCTGTTCTCTGACAATATAAGACACAATAAATTGACTGACTAATGAACATCGTAAAAAAAAGGACAATTCTCATTATATTATTAGTGCTTGTTAACATGTAATTAGGTGTCAGTTATTACTTGTAAACTCATTAAGTCAGTGTACCCGAACTAATTGTACTTCTGGGTGATTATAGTATTTTTTTTTTCAGTTTGTGGACTCATCTTGCCATGTAATTATGTTCTGGTTCTGTTTTTTTTGCCTGTTTTAAACTTCAGCACATGGATCTTCACTATCTCTACGTGTAATTTAAAGGCAAACTTCCATGTCCAACATATTCTACATTAACATTATTTTGAACACAGGCGTCATCTAAACTGCAGCGGAAAAACAAGCGCACCTGCGCCTGATAATTAAAACGTTTACATGACACGTCATTAGCCCGACCGTTAGCGTTAGCTCGACTGAAATCAAACTTTTAAATGAAACTTATAGTCACAGTTGAGCTAACACCCAGATGACGCAGTGCAGCAGTACAGCACGTGCGTTACACAGCTGTGAAGTCGTCCATGCTCTTACGGTTCAGCATGCTAGCATTTCGCCGCGAGCTAACTTCTTTGTTGACGTCGTCGCTGACAGCTCCTTTAAATAAAGCGAATGTTTGAAAGGTGTGAATAAATGTGTCTGCAGGTTTGATATAACCTGTCACTGTGCCTGACAGCTGTTATTCTGTATATATATATATATTAATGAACAAATGACTCCATCTTAGCTCAGGCTTCATTGAACTGAAAGGGAATGTTGCGGAGGCCCGAGCTGCTGTCTGTACATGTACGGAGCTCAGTCTTAATTAAGTGACATTGAGGTGTTTTTGGTGACTAATTTTGGAAATGATGCGTGAGAGCATTGATGTCGTCCTCCACAGGAGCTGATAGCTGCAGCTCCAGATGGCTCCACGCGGCTTTCTCCCTCCCTTTCTCTGAAGGCTGCAATTACAGAACAAACCAAATGTGATTCATCTACTTTCTATTTCCAGCCGCGGCACACGCTCACACCTTCGCCGCGGTCACATTTCCATTTTCCTGTTTGCTCCTCCGGTGGCACAGCCCCCTCCATCCCTCCATCCCCTTCCGTAAAAACCCGCCTGGAAAACCACAACTTTCCTCTCACGGAAAAAAAACCCCCTCAAAACTCCTGGAACATGACAAATTATACCAAAATGAGCTGAAGGGAGAAAAAAAAGAAGCTTTTTGTTCAATAAAGGAGCTACCCTGAGATTTGTCGCTCCTGTGCCGCATGCGTTGTAATAACAGCACCGTTAGCTAATAATAACTGATGGTTCACGGCTGACGAGCGATGCTAATGAAGAGGAGGCTAATTGTAGTCGCCTGGTCACGGCTGTGAGGAATGTCTCTGGAAGGAAAATGAACTTTATTCTTAAATTACAGGCCCCTCTGTGGCAGACGCGCCTGTCCTATTATGTGCTAATTAGCAGACGCTTGGGACGCTTTAGCTAACGAGCCCCGGATAATTTTAACCCTCCGCGTAGCTGCGGAGAGACGCGAAGCACGACCGCGTTCGAGTCGGAAATATGAACATATGGCTCGGCTTACATAAAACAGACGAGCGCGCGCGACACCACACCCACACACACACACACACACACACATTTCGCAGGCTCCCAACATGCACCGGCTTAGCTGCTGCTGCTGCTGCTGCTGCTGTGCTAATTGGCTTGATGTGGTTCTGAAAATAGTACAATCTGTACAATCCCCTGTCGGCCCTCAGAAAAGATCATGCCCTTTCAATTCGGAGTCCCAGCGGGCCGTCAATAGGAAAACGGCTACAAATACAGAGAGGTGGTGTGTGCGCGTGTGTGTGTGTCTTTGTGTGTGTGTGTGTGTGTGGGGGGGGTGTTTAAAGGTATATTTACCCCCATGTTAACGTGTGTGGTCCCCGCGCCCACCGCAACAACAAGGTTTTAATTGGATTTTTTTGTTTTTTTTTCCTCGGCTGCGAGGATTTGATTTTCCAGGTTTTAATGCCCCGAACGTTTAGAGGAGACAACAGAGACTCCTTCACTGTCATAACCATCACCATCATAATTAGCCTCCTCAGATCACCGCCACGTCCATATTCCATATTATTACACACACGCAGAGAAGACTGGAGGTGTGGGAGCAACTACCGAGTCCATTAGAGTTTATTTCACTGTAAAAGTATATGTGCATGAGTTTTCTTTAAAAGAAAAAAAAAAAACTCTTTAGTGTCCCGCTGCACAGAAACGTTAGTCAGCCGAACATCAGCAACGTGTCGAGGCTGAAAGAGCAAAAATGTTTTTTAAAACGTCCCGCGGGTCCATTTTTATTCAATACGAGGAGTAAAGCGCTGAAATCTGTGCAGTTGTTGTTTAGGATGGAGCTACGACCCAAACATCCTTTAAAATGTATTTTAAAGCAGTTTTTATCGCTCAGCGGGTCGTAGTGTGAGTTTGTATGGAATTAATGAGGGGTCAGTCGTTGGGGTTCATCCTCTGGGGAACGTGAGCTTTCACACTTAATTGCGAAGACGTGTTTCAAAACGTGCACCAGAAGTGTTGCATGGATTCTGCCAACACCGTGGGACATGAGCGCTGGTTATACAGGAGCTTGTTGCACCTTTGACCTTTTATGAGAGAACCAGACAGATTCCCAACACGTTGCAGACCAAATTTAATATGTTTTTACTCTGCAGTTGCTTCCAAGTTGTAAGAGAAGAGAGAGCGGACCAGAGGCTCACCGAGTTAACCAAGGTGTTGCTTTATCACACCCTCGCACGCTCAGTTTGCTGAAAGTTGTCGTTGCAAAGCTGCACAAACGCTGTGAACCACCGTGCTTTTAAAAATGTTGGGTCCAAATAAGAAAAGGTGGTTCCCGGTGGGTTTTTATTGTTGTTTTTGTGTTTTATCCCCCAGATGGTTTTTAACCGTTGTCCATTAAAAAGTATCATCGTTTATTTTTTGATTTGTCTGTGGGTGGATTTAAAGAGGCGCGTAATAATTAAAGTAAATAAAGGTCTTTAGCACCTGCGTGCATAGCTTACATGATAGTTAATGGATTATACTTGTTAAATGACACAGAATCCTCCAAATGACTTTATTTTGATGACAAAGATCCTCCTAATAAACTTTTAAACGGACATATAAGAGAATTCTGGGATTGAATTATAAGGCTGGTGTTATTACATTTTTCCTTCTTGTCAGTGAGTCACACAAAAGATCGAACCAATAGTGTGTGAACTTTCCCAATCGATTGAAAACACCTCATTCACACAATATATAATTTAATTGCAAAAAACGATATTAATTGTTGTTTCTGGCAAAACAACAATCGGACGTTGTACATTTACAGACAAATAAAACTAAATAAATCAGAATGACACCAATCATGTCCTGTGAGGCGGTTTGAGACGCCAATTCCTCTCCGCCTGAATTATTCATTATGGTACAAAGAAAACCGGTGCTTCCCGACCTGGGAGTCAGAACCCCTGAAGGTGTCCTCGGATTAAAGGAATTTAGCTTTTGTGAGTGAAATACTGAATATTTTCACCTCTGAAGGCCACAGAGTGGTCACGAGTAGACATGTCTTCATTTTAAGGGCCAAGAATAAGGATGGGAATCAGTGAGTGGTCAAAACTAAAGGGATTTTTTTTTGGGGGGGAGAGTTTTTGTCATGAAAACAGACTTTCATCATCACCAGTTGTTACGACAGCGTGAGCGCAGGCTGTGTCCTTAAAGCTCCTCTGTAATTATTAGAAATATAAGATGGTTGTGCGCTGTATGTGTGCACGTAGGCGGTTTTTCTTTGTTCTCCCGTCTCTTCCCGTCGGACTTCCAGTCCGCCGAGCTGCTCCTCTGATCTGCAGCGAGCGTCTTGACAACCTTTTGCTCATCCGAGGAAAATTCCATTACAGGCTGTTAGGACATGAGTAATGGCAGCTCTCCCGTTAACCGGCTTCGGATGGAAGCGGACTAATGCTCGGCCATCAGTTTGCCTTTCTCACAGACAGATATTTGGCTTTGTGTTTGCAGCTCTGGTGATTTCTCTTTGCTGCGTGCCTGAAGTGGGGGGGTGGAGGAGCGTCGGATCCGGCCGCCTTCAAGGGAAACGGTCATCGATCGGGACGGCCCACCGTGTGCTTCCCCAACCCTCCGCAGCTTAGAGACTGTCACACTGAAAACAGGGGGGGGGATTTTTTTTTTCACGTTGGAGAAAAAGCTCTGAGGTTTGGAAGAATATAATCAACACAACATAATTTAACTGCCAGTCAAATAAACGCATTTCAGTTGCCAGTTTGTTAGGTACCAGTCCATTCCCCCCCAATAACTGGCCAACAGGTTGGCTAGCCGCAAACTGGTAGCATGTCAAGCTGTGAAACGACTTTTCAGCTCACGTGTACATATATGTACATTTTGTACATACTGTAAACTGTAGTTTGTGTTCAGATAAGGTTCATGCTATCATTGCAGGCTACATATGGTGTTATCTGAACTCAGTTGAAGCTGCTGTTAGCACCTGTAGTTAGCCTACTGTTAGCCGGCTGTACACTTGTTGTTAGCCTGTTGTTAGCCTGTAGGTAGCCAGCTGTTAGCCTGCTGTAAGCCAGCTGTTAGCCGGTTGTTAGCCCTAGGTAGCCAGCTGTTAGCCTGTTGTTAGCCTTCTGCTAGCCTGTTGTTAGCCTGTGGGTAGCCTGCTGTTAGCCTGTTGTTAGCCTGTAGGTAGCCTGCTGTTAGCCTGTTGTTAGCCTGCTGCTAGCCTGTAGCCAGCTAGCCGGCTGCTAGCCTGTTGTTAGCCAGCCGCTAGCCTGTTGTTAGCCTGTAGGTAGCCTGCTGTTAGCCTGACTTTGAGGGCTGATGAGTTTTACTGACAGGCGTTTCCATTATTTTGTCCACCCTATATACTCTTCATGAAGGAACAAACACAGTGTTTTCTCGGGGAGGGTTTGAGTTTTATATCTGCTTCAACAAGGTCTTGAGAGCCGCCGGGGGATTTTATTTTCATTTCGTCTGTTACTAACAGTTAGCTCACCTCGTTAACGCTTCGGCTCCACTGTTTCGCTTCCCGCTTCCCAGCGGGTTCGAGTATTTACTCGGCCAGATACGAATCGGTGCATCTTTTCTACTGGCGCGATACGTACTGGCTCGGGGAAATAGCCGCCCGCCGCGCGCACAGAGCCCAGTGTGAGTCTCCGAGCTTTCACGTGTCGCCAAACTAAACGGCGACGCGTTCGTTAGGACGCCACCGGCGGTTAAACGAGCTGGGTTTAGTGTCGCCCGGAGCAGCGTGGGTGGCGACCCACCTCCGTCCTCGCTGCCCCTCCAGGGAACAATTTGGGAGTTCGTTCCTGATTTCCTGGACTGTGGGGAGTTAAAGTTTGGTTTTAAATACTTTTACTGCCTCCAGATCACTTCCTGCAGTATAATAGCATCAACACAACTATCGCTGTAAGTTCAGTAAAAACGCATCTTGGTTTCATAATTTATCAGCTTTATGTAGCCTACAGCGTAGTATTAATAAAGTATATTGTTGTACTTACACTCCATACTCACATTAGTATGCGACGCACACTGAAAGACGCACAATACTGTTAAATATAAACACTATTTAGAGGTCTGCACCCGGAGAAACAAATGAATCCAAACTGAGCCCCGAAGCGTTGTGACTAAAAACGTCCCGCTGCCGGGAAGTTGAAACTTCACTTACGTCGCATCTCAGCCGAGGTCGCGGTTCGAGGAGCGGAAACATCCCGTTACCGGTTACCAGTTACCGGTTCTGCGCGGTGAAAAGTGAACGGCTGAACCCGAAGGAGCGTTTGCACGCTTGATGTGATGAATGTATGTATGTAAGAAAGAAAGAAAGAAGAAGAAAAAAACGAAAGTGAAGAGGGCGGACATCAGGATTCAGCTCGCATCACGTCACATCAGCGCGCCAAGTTCGTGCAGCAATAATTGAGCATGATGTGAGCTTCTTTTTTTTATTTATTTTTTTTTTTTCTTTCTCGGCTCTAATTTACATGATTGCTGTTTGTGTTAAAACAGAACTGACGGGCCCTGAGGTCAACAGAAAAGAGTCTAAACATGAAAAAAATCATCTTAAACGGAGGGAGGAGGTTGTCAGCGTGTTAGAGGAAGTTCACAGGCTGAAAATCAATCTCCCCCTTCTCCCCGCGCTCCGTCTCTGTTTGTAGTTTGATTCCTCTGAAACAATTTGATTAAAGTTGCTGGTTGACTTAATTCAGAGCGAAGGCTCGGCTACTTTTGCTTATCATTCCCTTTGAAGTCCTTTTCCCACCCAGAAATGCTCATTCCTGGAGTCACGGCTGTTTTCATCATCTTTTCATTATTTGAAAGGAGAGAGAGAGAGAGAGAGAGAGAGAGGGGGGAAAAAACTGCCACTATCTCATTACTTTCACAATTATTTTAGTGGCTGTCAGAAAATAAGGCCTAATCAGAATCAAAAAAGAGAAAAATGTTATTGTTTGATTGGATTTTGATCTGGCAGCGCCTCGACGGCGTTCAAACGCCAGCTGAAAGACTTGATTTCTTTCACTGACGCTTTCAAAGGAGTCTTTCATCTGCAGGGATTTTTTTTTTTTTTTTTTTTGTCATAATTCACAAGTCAATCTGACTGGTTGCACGGTGCAATGTCAAGGAAGGTAAAACACATTAGAGGTAGAGAAAAGACGACATTTACTACAAGGTAAAAAAAAAAAAAAAAAATCCATCACGAGGGAGTCGTTTAATCCTGCGCTGACTCATAAAAGCTTCTTTATCCTGAGAAAACAAGCGAAAAGCCGCCGACGACGGGAGAGGAACACTGCACTTGTTCTTCAAACGCTAATTAATTAATGCGATTGCAGGATTCTTATTTAATTGACACGAACGCGAGCGTGGAATCTGCCGCAGAAATCACCCGGAGAACATGACACGCGGCCCAAACTTTTTTTTTTTTTTTACACTTTTTAGTTTCAGCCGTCTTCTGTTTGTGTCTCTTTCCTCTCAGCTCCAGAGGAGACGCCGTTTGGTGTTCGGCCGACGGGGCGAGACACGCCGCAAGAAAAAAAAAAAAAAAAACGCAAATCAGGAAATCGTAAAGCACCTCCTCGACAACGCTGACATGAAACGGAGAGGAAACTGACTCCAGCGCTGTTGAATTATTTACTCGGATCCTGTCAGCGAGCGTTGGCGAGGGAAAAGATGGCGACTGTGACGTCCCTTCGCGCGGGGTCGTCGGCGTTTCAGGCGATTATTCCGAGCGTCGACTGAACTTCACGAGTTGTCGTGGAAAGCGCACGGTTCGCTCCTGTCGAGTAAAATCTCCGCTCGCCTCTTTAACTCCTCTGTCATCCTCTCGTCTCCTTTCCTTCCCTCCTGTCCTCGCTCGCTTAGCTCCTCGGCATCTTATTGACGGGTGGAAAATCAATGGCCGTCAACAGTAGAGACGGAGTGTCTACTCGCCCCCCCTCCCATTGAGAATTAGCGGGTGGCCCACATCGAACAAAGACTTTATATTAATAAGCATTTGATTACTTGGCGAGTCAGCTGACACATGGCGAAGCTGGACCGCGGCCGCCTTCGCTCGTTTCGGGGGATTTTCTGACCGGAGTCCGGTTCTTCCTCGACACACTGATTGGATTGACGGAGTCGGGGTCGTGTCCCCGACTTGGCCGGTCCGGAACATTCCTCTGTTCTGTCGGTCCAGACAGACCCGGGCGGGATGAAGCAATCCTGTTGTGTGGTCAAGTGTTGTTTGGGTGTTTTGAGCTTTGAGCGACGCAAAAGGAGAAGGTGCCGACAGTATGTAGTTTATTACTGAGTACTGTCAAGTACATTTAGAGTGTAGTCCTAGTATTTAACGTCTTTGGCTACCTCTTTTTTTTGTTTGTTTTTTTCCGCAGCTAAATGATGTATCTTCAGAAAAAATGGTGGGAAAATGGGGCGCAGGCCGAGGAACAACCCATTACATTTTGGCGTGGCATCAGAAACTGAATAAAACAGTCGTATTTCTTCAGCAGCGCTGGTTTGCTGGTCTTAACTGGTCTTAGCTGGTCCAGATCCTGAGCTCCACGTCACCGAGGGTGAATGGGAATGTTGGCTGGAGAAAAAAAAAACCCCTGTATGTTTTGGACATGAACTGACCTGGACCTTTTTCGGCACGCATGTTGGGAATGACACGGAGCAGGGGGCTGAATTATTTACATACGGCGCATGTATGTATTATTCATGCGCCGCGTGTAGTCAAAAGTAGCGCGGCGGCGTAATGAATCCCATTAAGCGCGAGTGTCGGTGAACTCGGGAGGTTTTCTGGCCTCGTCACCTCGTTACAGATCACCGCAAAGTGCTGCTTAATTATTCTTTGCCACAGGGCCAAATGTTCATTATGCCACAACTAATTACTGCTACACTGCTGTAATCCTTTACAGCCAAACGGACACAGCAGTGTGTGTTGCGAGTGTGTGTGTGTGTGTGTGTGTGTGTGTGGGGGGGGATGAAAATACTTTTAATTTCTGTGAGAAAATGTGAGTTGGGCTCTCTACAGGTGGAGATGGAGCTTAATTGCCTCCATTTTGACATTTAGTCTGTTTAACGGGTGAAGTCGGAGCGCAGCGTCCCGGCAGTCACGCGCTCCATCATCTGAATGAAGGGTGAAGCTCGGCGGCCCGGGCGGGGCTTCGCCCTTCGCTCGCTCTTCGACGCGTAAAATCAGAAGGAGATCGGGCGTTTTCTGTGTTCGTCCAGCCGGCGGCTGGCATCAAATGCTTACTAATCAATAATTTTGCATTAGATGGGTCGATCGAGTGCGTAACGTGAAAGGTGTCACCCGCAGCGACGAAGCCGCAGATGATTATTACCCGGCGACGCAGTTCCCCCTCAGCTCTGCAGAGCTCATTAGTCTCTTTTACCGCCATAGTTTTCCATCCCATAAACTCCACTCTGTTTCCAGCAGCAGCTGTTCCCATCCAGCGGGCTCTGATAAAGACGCCGTCGGAGACCAGCTGGTGGACATCAGCAGCCGGAGAGACGCATATGTCTCCGCGGGAGCCGGTGGAGACCAAACACGGAGCTGAAAGTTGGGAAAAACTATCCGACTGAAGGACTTTGCACACCGACGGCGAAGTCAATAAACGGCACAAACACCGCAGAGGCACAAAAATCATTTCAGAGTGGAATGAGCCAGAGCAACGGCTTGACGTATGTCTGAGGGAAAATCCTTTTTTTTTTCTTCTTGAGTTTCATTTGAAGAAGGTCCTGGAGGCTACATCATATCCTTACAAAGGCAACCACGGGCAGGAGCCTCCACCTGCTTCCAGTCTAGCTAGGATAAATGTTTGCTTTGCACTGAATGTACACAGATACAACAGATTTCTATCTCCTCTTTCAACTCCTGAAAAATAATTCTCACAATGTTCAATATTAGAAACACCGAATGAAGCGTCAGCAGTCTGTGCTGTATATTTTTCCAGCTCAAGCATTTTTCACTTTTTTTTTTTTTTAACATCCTGTGGAGAGGGTGGAGGTGTAGCCGAGCAGCAGAGGAGCACTGGTGCGTTAGTGTCTGTCATTAGCTGTTGAAGTGAGGTGAGGAAAATAGCAGAGCTTTTGTCTGTAAGTGGCTTACCTTTTCTCATTACTGCAGGATTTCTGTGAAGCTAATGGACTGTTTGGTCGCCTCACTCCTAAAGGTAATTACACCTTTTTTTTTCCATTTCTCATCTCTGCAGACAGAAATGAAAGGGGAGCTGAAAGAGTGACGAGACCGCGACGCTTCGCACAAAGAGTTAATCATGGTTGGGAGCAGCCGTGAAGAAACTGGAGATGAGGGTAGTTTGACTCGGCGCAGTACACGAAACACTGCGGCTGCACACTGAGAGAAAATAGCTTCATTTCATTCATGAATGGTAAGAAAAGCCCAAGGACCTGCAGGTTATGATAAGTTTCACATCACAAACAAAAGTGGCAGAAAATGCTAATTTCGGCATGCTACCTGCTTATATTATTGTTTTTATATCCGAGGCTAATTGGCACACAGTTAGCATTGCACCACATTCAGCTGAGGCTGATGGGAAAGTCATTACTTTGCAGGTATTTGGTCGTAAACAACACCTGTAAATAAAAATGACGTGACAGCGCCCCCAAAGTGGAGCTGCAACACCTGCATCGCCCCCTGGTGGCTGGCTGCAGCATAGGTCATAAACCCCGCCCCCCTTCCTGTTCAAGTGCTTGTTTTCTGATCATCTGAGTTTTGATTGGATATTTGATATACTAGAGATGAGTGCGATTGGTCAGGTGGATGTGTGGGCGGGGCCTTAATGCTATGGCTCCACCCCTGGAGTAGCCCACACCGACATGCTCCTTGCAGGAAGATTAAATAAAAAACCTAAAGCAGAACAAAGTGGAGTAATAGTTTATTACTGTATATTACAAAGCACACGCAGAAAAAAAAGGGTCCATGAAACTTGAAAATGTATTTTATACTCGTTACAGGAGCTAATTTGCAAAATGCATCTGGAAAAACAACACACATAAATTCAATAGCGGGAACAGAGATTAAAGTAAAATCACATTAACTCCGAAACTGCTAAATGAAAGTCCTGTTTCATTCACGAGCTGCTTCTCGTTCCAGCGTCACATAAATGTGTGATTAATTAAGCGATTTCATGCGTGATCATCATCAATAACATGGAAATTAACGATTTCTCTGGGTTGTAATCACATCCACTTGCCGTCGTCAGTCTCTGGAGAACCTCCCCGTCAGTTAAGCTCTTAAACAGGCTAGTTACCCATAATGCACTTTACTTAAACCGCCCTCCCTCCATAATTAATCCAGTCGGTGCGTTCAGGTCGCCCGGGGAGTGAGCCTGCTCATACGTCAATAAGTATTTCCACATATTTACATACTTTAATATGATATCACTGCTGTCGGGGGGGGGTAGTTATCTGCAAAATGTCAACTTGGCATTTCTGCCCATGTGTACGTTATCATTAAAAATGATTAGGACGTATGGACCTGCTGATTTCTTGATCTGCAGTGGAGTCGCGTTCAGAAGAGGCTCCGCCCCCTTCAGATCCGCCTGCGGTGCAAACGTCATCGTGCGATTGATTCAGCTAATGTGGTTTTCGAGGCGTTTCCTCGCCGTTTCCCTGCGAGACCCGCATTAACATGTTAATAATGTCAAGAGGCCGGACACGTTCACTGACCCACAAACACAGTTTGAAGCTGAAAAAACCCACAAAAACATGTTGATTCGTTGCATTCGCAGGACAAATAATGAGTTGATTTTATGCACAGAAGTTCAGAAGGTGTTTGTACTGTGGATTATCTGCGTTACGACACGATGAAGCACCTCGTACTTTAACGCTAATCTAAAGATTTTGAATTCTTCCTGTCTAATTAATTCCGGCGTGTGAGAAGAAAAAGACGACCGGTTCGTACATTAATCCTATGGATTTTCCCCCAGTCGTAATCACAAAAATAACTGAAGTGGGAGGCGTAGAGAGAGAAGAGAGCGAGCGAGCGAGCGGTGGAGCGAGCATCGCCCTGCGTAGCCCCGGGGCCTCCTGGACTCGCCGGTCCCCCATGCGGCCCCGGCTCCTCCTCCTCCCCTCCGGCTGATTTGTCAGAGCCGCTTTGTAGCGGCCCGGCCGAAAACCTCCCGGGTTTACCCGCAGCCCCGTGGGGGCCCGCTGGTATCTCTCCAGTCCAGAGTCTTGAGGTCAGCCGCCCGCCGGCCATGGCCACCCCCGAAAAACTTTTAAAGGTGTGGGGGGTTGCAGATTTAACACAAACATGTCCAAGGTGCTCTCAGCGGAGGGTGTGAATAATAAAACAGAATGTGAGGCCTGAAGCGCCGGGAAGAGAAAGGAGAAGTTTCATTCCAGCCTCCAACAACATATAAAAGTGCAGGTTCTTTAAATTAATCAGGAAGCTCCACGGATCCCACTCACCGTTTCACCGCAGCTTCTGTTCTAGTTTTTTTTTTTTTTGTCATTTAAATCATTTAATCAAATCACTGAATCATGGCACACCTGGCTAATCGTCGGCTAATTGTTAGCTACGTTAGCGTCGCAACAAACTGCGCCACAGAAGTGACGAGGATGTCAGGGGGTTTTCCCGCGGTGCGAATGCCGCGTTAGCGAATGCTAGCTAGCGTGCTAATGGAGAACAGCTGTGATCTGAACCGGAGCTAGCTTGTTTTCTCGCTAGCTAATGAATTAGCGTAAGCTCCTCAGCTGCAGCAGTGGGGGTTATACACCTACGGCACATCTGCCAGTTGTAAATGTCAGCGGCGTGCTAAACAGGATTAAAACGACGGGAGAGTTAACACAACAGCAGACAAACCGCCAACAATCAATGAAATGCTAACGCGTAAACACGGAGGAAAAAAAAAAAACTTTAAATGCCA
>JAFBJZ010000956.1:175000-182500 GCA_016785225.1 Psettodes erumei | reverse complement strand
AGCCGAGGAGTCTGGGAATCGATGAGGGAGCGCCCGGGAGGCTCGGCCCGGGTTGCCAGGTTCTGTCCGAGGTTCATCCAATTTAGGGATTTACCTGCTCGGCGCCCTCTGATCTCAGAGAGAAACTTTTATTTGATGTTATTTGATGCGGTCGGAGGGAACGTGACCTGAACCTTCAGGTTATTTTTGGTAAAACCGAAAGTTCACGTCAGATGTTCATGATGTTTCTCCATCCTGAATGTGAAAGTGAAGCGTCGACACAACCGTCAGTCACGTTTGATCTGTAATATCTATAATCTCGTCGAGTCGAGGATTAACAATGCAGCGACACAACGAAGTCACACGACGTCGAGCGGCGTAGCTCGAAACCAGGATCAATCAGAATACTTTATATATGTATCTGTCTATATTTATCATTGATTACGCTGTCTGTGGATTTTTTTTTTTCCAATTAAAATCGTGAAAACGCTGAAGCAGAAATCGCCTGAAGCCAGAGACGTTAAATTCGAGATGACGAGCGAGGAGATTTTTTTTTTTTTTTTTACGTTTGATAAACATCTTAAATAACGGGCCCGCGATCGTCACTGTAAATTTTTCACGGCGCTGTAAAAACATTTAAAAAGCATCTCGTCCGTCCCGGCCGAAATGAAAATAAATAAAGACGCAGCTCAACTTTCTGGACTTAATAAGAAAAACAAATGGAGCGGCCGCCGTGCGGCTCGCGGCGGTAAATGAAGGATTAACGGCGGCAGGTTTATCGGGGATTAAAGTGACATGACGGCCGCTATCTGCCTTCGCGCTAATATTGACAGACGTTGTTGTGGTTTTAATTGTGCGAGCCGTATTGTTGTGGCGGGATTACGCCGTGTACCTTAACCCCCCACACACACACACACACACACACACACACACACACACACCTCGCCCCTCGTCCCAACGCCGTCGTGCCGCTTTATTAAATCTAAATGTCTGTTTTTCCCGCCGCCTTAAGTCGCCGTTGTTTCACATTGGCGTCCTCGCGGCGAGAAGTGGCTTAACGCTCTCACTTAATCCCACGATGGCCATTACAGCAGAATGGCCACGTCGCCGCCAAAAAAACCCAAGTGTGCCGGTATCTAATGTGGTGGATTAGAGCGGATTAACACCTCATCTGCCTGCAGCGGGGGCTGATTAAGACAGCTGCTTGTTCTGTCGGAGGTCAGAGGTCATGGGGGGGGGGTTGTGTTTGTATTGTTCCGGAAGGAAACAGTAGAATATAATTTGTACGCAGTGGATTGATTGTGTTGTTGTTGTGTACGCGCGTGTTGTGAGGCGGATTGGAGACGAGCCTAAACGTCATAATCCACGTTTCTCTAAATGTGACAGATTTTACTCTTTGTCTCGTTTCCTGCGTCGTCCCGTGAGTTTGTGTTATTTTATTGTGTAACGTCGTTGTCGTGTAACGTCACAGTGACGACTACTTGTTGTCTTTTTTGGACCCGGAGGCTCTGACGGAGGTTCCCGCACATCCTCTCGCATTCTGTCTCGGGATTACAGATTAAAGATTACAGAGCATTTACTGGCTGCACATTTTAGGGACTTTCAGTTTGTGTTTAGCTGCAGTGGACAAAGACCAACACACAACGTCTGCAAGTTAATTCTCTGTACTGCACAAATAATAAACTTCACTTTATCTCATTTTAAAGGGAACTGTTATCTTAGCGTGTGTGTGTGTGTGTGCGTGTGTGTGTGTGTGTGTGTGTGTGTGTGTGTGTGTGTGTGTGTGTGTGTCTCTCAGCCACCAGCCTAAGAGCTGACCCACATTACACGCGCAAATCAGCGTTAACACAATCTGTCTTAACCCGTCTCTCGCCGCGCTCGCTCCATCCATCTCTCCGCCCATCGCTCCGTCCGTCCATCGAGACATAATCAAATCAGATTAGCGCTGACATATGCTGCCGCCATGTAGACGACACACACACACACGCGCACACACACACACACACAGACACACACGCTACGTTTCAACAGCAGGTGGTTTGAGTTTTTCTTCCAGTTATTCCTTCGCTAACCGTTTTATTATGTTTTCAGAAAAAACGATGCAATAACTCCAGTGAGCAGAACTACATTTATTTCAGTCTCTTAACTTCTCAGCTGTGAATATTTGCTGCTTTTCTTTGTCAGCAAACATTAAATACAATACAAACGGCTAATGGGGAAGTATTTGTCAAATTAAAAGATGATAAACGTGCAGTTTTTAAAACGAAGCCGAACAGCGTCAAAATAAAGGAACTGTGCTGCAGCCAGACATTATTAACTACACGACTCGTGAAGATCCTCAAAAGTTCAGCTCCTGTAATAACTCTCACCTCCAATGTGGGTCCAAATGGCAAAGATAACGACCACACATTATACCTTTATTATACTATATTATACTTTATCACAACACAACCGCAAAAAAACTACAGGAGAATCAGAGTAAACTGCCTCCATCGACTCAGGAACCATCACAGCGTCGTTGCTAAAACACCAAGCTAACAAAGAGCGACATGAGTGCATGACAGGTAGGCGAAGCGAACGCACCCGAGTGTGTCCGCACAGTGTGTTTAGTGTCGACACACACACACACACACACACACTCCTGCGAGGTGAAGTCCGGATGCTGCACGTTACCTTCGGAGGCCGGTCCAGCTGCTGCCATGTTGTTCCTGCAGGAGAGCTGGAGGTGCCTGATCTCCAAGTTTAGCATCAAGGCTACAGATTAAAATGGATTAAAATTATTTAAATTATTTGGTCAGAAAAGGCAGGTGTCAGGTGTCAGGTGTTGTTAAAGCCTCACCATGATATGTCTGGACTTAGCTGAGTACAGAGACATGAGATATTTACAGTTTTTGATCCAGTGTTGGTTACGTGAACATCAAAAATCCCGTTATAACAGCGTAATCTGTGTGCATGCTAACTTTTAATCTCTATATTTTTACTTTACATGCGACCGCTTTTATAATAACCTTATCATAAACACCCACAAGTTTTAAAACAAACAACAACTGCTAACATCAGGCTAACGTTAGCATGCAGCAACAACATTTGTACAGGTTGGATTAGGATTGGTAGTTGGATTATAACACCCTCAATCCAGGGGGTTAAAACTCAATGCTGGTCCTCACAAAAATAGCCATGCAAAACACACACACACACACACACACACACACACACACACACACATGGGACAAACTTAATCACAACCCTGCACCTCTTGCATCTTCCGGTTCTGGTCCGATTCTTTTCTCGGTCCTGCTCTTCAGAGGTCCGACTCGTTTCCGGGTCCAGCTCTGGATCTGGCTCGGACTCGCCTGCTGCAGAACAACTTTTTTTTTTTTTTGAGCGAGATCAGGGTTTGCGAGTCCACGGGAGACTCGGGCCGGTTCAGGTCGGTTTTCTTGCCGTAAGCGGTTAAACTCGGTTCTGTTCCCCCGCGGGTCGAGCGGTGGCTCCATCACTCACAAACACTCTGAACTGGAGTTTTAAGATTCAGGGCGACATCCCAAAGTTTCCAGTCGATTCCACATGAGTCAGACTCCTGGTTTTATTTATCGTATCGTGGTGGACAAAATAACAGAAACACCTCTCGCTATTAAAGTGTACCGCAAATTAGAAAAGTTTTTCTTCTCCAGCAGGACTCCGATGAGATGTGCAGGCAATGTGGGCGGAGCCAGATGTTTCCCTTCAGCAGCTGGTGGAGACCAAAAGAGGAGAAACGCACAACTTCAACACAAAGACGTGTTTCTGGCAGAGACAAACAAAAGGTGCGTTACAGATTAAAAAAAACAAAAGGATTAACTGGATTTGACTTCGTACGTGCAGCTGTGGGTGAAGTTGTCGGGGGTGTGTGTGTGTGTGTGTGTGTGTGTGTGTGTGTGTGTGTGTTCACTTATTGACTCAATCCATCACACGCCAACATAATAACACAACACGGTGTGCGAGCCTCTGTTCAGACCCGTTGGAGTGGTGATTGACTTTAATTACTCACAGCGATGCGAGGAGCACAGTAATATTCCCTCGCTCCCGCCGCCACTTCCTCCTCCTCTTCTTCTTCTTCTTCTTCTTCTTCTCTAATTTCGCATTCATATGACAGCACACAGGCCTGCTGCGTGTGTGTGTTGTGTGTGACTGACGCACAACTCCTTTGAAGGGACTCGTCGAGTTTTTTCGTCGCATTTTTCGCTCAGTTCGTTTGCGTCACAAACCAGGTGAGATCAGCGGCTGGGCGGGTCAAAGGTCACGGTGAGACCCCAGGGCGCCGTCCGCCAGGCGCAACGTCATCCACGTTGGAGAAGAAACCAGGACCGCGGAGCGACGTCGCTCGGGATGCAGAACCAGAGGAGAGCGAGTGACCGTCTGGAGCCGAGCGTGGAAACGATTCGCTCGTTTGGATGTTTGAATATGGGGGGGGGGGGGCTGGTAAATGGGCCGTGCAGCCATTCGCCCGAACGGCGGCGGCGTGCGGCGCTCATGATCGGAGAGTGTTTACACAACGGTTTAATCGTCCCCTTTCAAAATAAAACCTCTCCCAGAACCAGGGTCACATTTATTGTGACGGAGACGTTTATTTCCTTCACTGAGAGTGTTAATATTTGGAGGCCGATATCGGCCAATGAATCAGCTAGTGTGTGTGTGTGTGTGTGTGTGTGTGCGTGTGTGTGCGCGCACGCCCGGCAATCAGTTCCCGTTAGCGCCGCGCTTGTTAAATATGCATGTGGCGGCGGCGACATTGCGGCATCTTTAATTAAACGAGAGTAATCAGCTGTTTTTCCTGCATGAATTCTTCATGATCGTTCTGCTGCCAATTAGCACATGCATGCACACACACACACACACACACACACACACACACACACACACACACACACACACACACACACACACACACACACACACACAACACACACACACACACACACACACACACACACACACGCACACTAACACACACGCACATGCAGACGAGTGGCGGGCTGACGTGTGAGTTTGTGTCTCCGTACCTTCACACCTGTCACACCTGTGTGCTCAGAGTGACATCATCACTGTGCACACACACACACACCTGTGTGCTCTGACATCATCACTCCGCGCACACACACCTGTGCGCTCTGAGTGACATCATCACTGTGCACACACACACACCTGTGTGCTCTGACATCATCGCTCCACGCGCACACACACACCTTCGTGCATCAGCCTGACGGACGAACTCCGGTTGCGTCACGTTGAGGATTCCCAGGGGTTAAAGGTCACGTCCTGCATGTTTCCTCCTGTAGTATTTACTTATTAATTACAGCTGCTTAATTATTACCTGCAGCCTCTCGTACAGGAAGTGAACAGACGAGCAGGTGTCGCTCATAGCGCTGACGACGGCGCCGTTTCCTCTCGCAGACGTCTCGCTCTTTCCTTCAGTCCCAGCGGCGCCAAGCGACGCATATTAGCATATTTAGCTTCTGCAGCGACGCGACACGTTCGGGTCGCGGTTGCGCGGTGGGAAAGTCCAGCTGCAGGAATGTTCGTTTTTGTTCTGAGCAGCGTTGAAGTCCCGCCGCTCCTCCTCCTCTTCCTCCTCCTCCTCCTCCTCCTCTGAGCGCGGGTGAAGATGTCAGTTAACACCGCATTACACGGGCGGGCGGCCGGGTCGGCTCCGTGACGGCCGGCCAATCAGAACCGCGGAACCGGAGCCGTTTGGGTATTTTTGGCGAAGCGGAGTTTTCCGCCCACATCGGACCGGAGACGCTCCGCATCCTTCCTCGGCCGCGGTTTCTCCACCGTGGCCTCTCACCTGCGTCTTGGAGGATGCGGTTTCGCAGCGTTCCTGAATGCATCTCCGACTTCTTCTTCTTCCTCCCTCCCGCCCAGGAGCGGCGGCTTCAACCCCGCGTGGGAGGAGGGCGCTAATTATTTATTCATACGGCGGGCGTTCCCCCCGGCCCCGCCCCCCTCTCCTCGGTCGCGGCCTCGTTAACGGATCCCGGATCCGAGCGCTCCGTCTCGGCGAGCCCTCCCTCCCTTCGCCTCCGCCGATCCCCGCGGCTCCGGCGCTCTCCGGGGGTCGGAGGTCAACCTCTGTAAATATGAGCGAGGTGTCCCGGCGCCGCCATTACCCAGAGTGATGTGAGTGTTTACTCCTGCCGCCCCGCGCGCAACCAACTCTCATTAGAACAACAGCGCGCAACAAACACACGGGCTAAAGGTTAGCATGCACCGCTAACCCCGAGCCCCGGGGTCCCGCCCCCCCCTCCACACACACACACACACACACACACACACTGTTTTTCTCTCAGATTTATAAACACAAACTCTCAAACTTTTTCCTTCCTGCGTCACTGGGGGGGTGAAGACTCGCCCACAGATGTAATAGAGTAAATGTACTCGAGTATTAACTCGATGAAATCAGGTAAATAAACGCTCAGAGGATGAAACAAAGATAAATACATTAAAAGTGGGAGTACTGTTCACGAGTATTTGAAGTACTCTGAGTAGTACTTGAGCTGCAGGCTCTTCATCCTCTTCATCCTCATTGTCGTATTGATTTTCACTCTTTTGATGTTTTATTTAATTCTTCCTGTTTTTTTTCCTCACATGAGGAAAAATAAAACGTCCTGAACTCAGATTAAACACAGATCATAGGAGTGTGTGTGTGTGTGTGTGTGTGTGTGTGGGGCAACATCTGTCCGCTGGAGGATTACTGCCCCCCCCACCCCACCCCCAAATCCATGAATACTTGTGTTTGGATTACGCCTGTTTATCATATTACCGTACTTACATTAATACTGTTGTTAACCTACATTATTTTACATTAGATTCTTGTATTTTCGTGAAAACTGATCACGACTCAGGATGTTGTTGTTTACGTGTAAAAACTGTGTCCCCTGTAAAGAATAATAATAATAATAATAAAAAAGAAAAACAAGCAGGACGTATCTAAGGACCTCTAAGATGTAAAATAACATATTTATTATATAACTAAAACCAAGAAAAACTGTTTAATTAAAAAAAACAAACTATAATGACAGAGAAACAGCCAAAGGGACAAATAGGGAATATTCTAAATTATGATTATATTATACCAAATTCATTATATAAATTTGTTGTAATTTGCAACGGCTCATGTGAAAATAACATTATTGAGTCCAAATTACTTTTTTTTTTTAAATTAATAATATGCTGAGGAAATGTTCTTTAATGAAGGTGGTGATGTGTTCTGTTCCTCCTCATTAAACTGAGCGATGATTGTTGCACTTGGTTAAACCGCGGCTGATACCAGCGCCTCGTTTTCAGGAGGAGGAAGTGGAGACGGGGGCGGGCGGGGGGGGGGGGACAGGAAGTGGAGACGCAAGGACGTCAAATTAAAACAGGAAGTAAAACGGCGCGAGTCGACGAGGAGGAGGAATCGTCGGCGTCCGTCCGTCGCTCGGGGACTCGGCGGTGCGTTCGAGTCCCCGACAGCGCGGGAAAGAAGCGCGACGGTGAGCG
>JAFBJZ010000956.1:132500-170000 GCA_016785225.1 Psettodes erumei | reverse complement strand
AAAAAAGCGAAGCGGTGGCTGGACGAAACGCGGTCAGGTGTTTCATCGCCGATCTCTGTGTGAACTGCGGAAATTCAAATTTAGCCCTGAATGAGTTTCTCTGTCTGTAATATTAATAATTAATTTGAACAGCAACCAAAAGGCTGTTTCACTGGGGAGCCGGCGATTCATTAAAATTTCTCTAAAACATAATAAAGCAGCCGGCCTGTCACTAAAAAATTAATGAAAAGCATGAAAGAAACTAAAGCAGAGGAACGTGTGTGTTTTCCTCTGGACTTTCTTCTTCTTCTCTTTTTTTTTTTTTCATTTTTAATGCAATTAGTGAGGAAATAAAAACCATCTCCTGCTTTTTAATGTGTCATTTTGAAATGTTGGCGACACTTTGTTCGTCTGCAGGAGACCTGTCGCACACCTGCACACACACACACACACACACACACACACACACACACACACACACACACACACACAAAAAGTTCAGGAAATTTAGCTAATTATCTAAATATATAAAAGGACGAGAGTCGTTATAATCCGCAGATAATCATCATTAATCATAAAAAACAAAGAGAAACTGTGCTGCGGAAAAAGAAAACTTCACCAAACCAAGTTAACTACAAGTCCCAGAGAGCATTGCTGCCCGGGAACAGCCAATCAGAGCGTCCGCAGAGTTTAAGTGCATTAGTCCAAGTGGTCCAGAGTGAGGGAGCCGATAAGAATATTAATTATTGAACTGAATTATTGAATTATTAATTTAAGGGAATGAATGAAGTAATTCAATGGTACAAAGAACCGGTTTGGGGGGGGCGGGGTCCCACATGAGACGTTCAGGGGACGACGTGTAAATCTGGAACTTTAAAAAAAAAACGGCTAATTTACATAAACAATTATTTTTTAAAAAATCTCCCCTGCGAACCACGTGACCGGTCCCGGTCCGTTCGGTACCGGGCTGCACCGGAGGAGAAAACAAACCCACCGTTTGTACAGTAACGTAACGAGGAATGATGACAGTTACTTCTGTACTTTTACTGCAGTGATTACAGTATATACTTGTAGTATTTGTACGCTGTTCTACTCTCCCGTAATGTGAGTACTGAGTAGTGAAGTACAAGTACTTTACTTGAGTATTTCCATGTCCTGTGACTTTATACTTCCACTCTGTTAAAAGTACAAACGGATAAATGATGAACAAGTATAAATGAAGATACACAAAGTAACTGCAGTGATACATAAGTACAGAACAGAACTACAGTACAATAATGTCATGTATTCTGAATATTCAGTACTTTTACTTTGGGTACTGCTGCTGCATGAGGACTTGTGCACGTGACGTGGGTACTTATTACTGAAGTACCCGGTGTGTGTACTGAATATACTGCAGTACACGGTGGTGTTTTCCCTGTGACAGCTGCTGTCACTTTTACACTGGAACATAATCTGCTTATGAAGTCACGTTACCTCTTCACGTCATGAAGTATTTTATAAAAATCATGTGTACACATTTATGTACATTTACTGCAAATAAAACACAAAAAACTGCGTTTTATTCACAGTTTGTTTCCTAATAAAAACAAAAAGAATGAATGTCGCTTTAAAATAAACACATACATGTTGTTGTTGTAAACAAACAGCGCACAGACTCCATCTTGCTTCACTTTCCTCCTCACCCCCCCCCCCACCCCCCCCCCCTTTTGCTCGCGCGCGCGCGCTCCGCCTCACGTGCCCGTCATCGCCTGTAGGTGGCGCTCAGAGCGCGAGGGAGAGAGCGCGAGGAGCTCCGGCAGGAGGCAGGACAGTGTGTGTGTGTGTGTGTGTGTGTGTGTGTTGGGGGGGTCGGAACATGTATTTACTGTAGACGTGCAGGTTTTGACCGTTTTGATTTATTTCTATTTCTTTTTTTTTTTTGGAGGGGGGGAGCAAACGTCCAATCAAAGTGCGCGCGTTCGTGCGTGCACGTGCCTCTTGTTGTGTGTGTGTGTGTGTGTGTGTGGGGGGGGGGGGGGTTGCTCGGACCTGTTTCACCGGTGTCAAAGAAATAAACAAACAAAAAAGACGCAAAAACAAAACAACAAAAAAGACAGTGAGAGAAAATGTTGGGAAATCCAGCGAGAGCGGATGCTCCGCCCCCCCCCTTATACTAGTGTATAGAGAGTGTATGGAGAGGGTGTGTGTGTGTATGTGGGGGGGGGGGGGGGGTGGTAGAGACCGAGAGAGAGAGAGAGAGAGAGAGAGAGAGAGAGGAGGGAGGAGAGAGAGCGCAGTGGTTCGGAGTCACTCCGCTCTCTCCTCACACACGGTTCGGCCGCGCTGGACCGGGAGGCGGACAAGAGTTTGAGGCGGGTACCGCGCGTCGCAGGGGGGGGGAAACTAACCGGACCGGACCGGACCTGGTGCTACAGTCGCTCGGGTGACTTTTTTGTTTTTTTTTTTTTATTATTATTATTATTATCATTATTATTATTATTTATTTTTTTGCATCCACCCTCCGCCGCCTCCCCGAGCCGAGGATGCTGCCGCCGCCGAGCTGCCCGCTGGTTCCGACGGAGTAGTGACCCCCTCCAACCCCGCCCCCCTCCACCACCACCACCACCAACACCACCCTCCTTCCCACTCCCCCGGTCCAGACGGGTCTTCCCCCGGCTGGGCTCCGGCTCCAGAGAGAGAGAGAGAGAGAGAGAGAGAGGTAGAGAGTGAGTGAGGGAGAGAGAGAGGAGGAACCGGGTCGACGCGCAGCGCTGGTCACGACAGAAAAAAGTGGACAGAATTTGAGAGGAGGTTCGGAGGAATAACTGCCCCCGCCCGACCCACTGGATTGTTCCGTCTGTTGTCGGTCTTTCCCCGGCGCTGTGGATTGATAATTCCGGGGTTTTTTTGTGTATTTTTGTGTATTTTTTGTGTATTTTTCTTCTCCCCCTCCCGCCCGGAGGTCTGGAGCGGCTCCGTCCGGGTACCGAGGAGGAGCGGAGCCTGTAATCCGGGGCTGGAGCGCTCAGAGCTGGGGAACCGCGCGGCTGTCACCCGGTCCAGGTAAGGGACGCCTGATTCTCTCTCTCTCTCCCCGCGCGCGCGGAACCGCGCGGAACCCCGGAACCCCGGTCCGGTCCGGTCCGGTGCGGTCCGCGCTGAATGCGCAGAACGCCGACGTGGTTCCGACGTTTCCCCGTCCTGTCGGATCCGCGGCTGCCGCTCTTTACGCGCGGGAATAGAGAGAGTGATTCACACTCACTTTATTCCCAATTCCGCCTGCACGAGCGCCTGTGCTTTAATCACACACACACACACACACACACACACACACACACACACACACACACACGCTCTGAATGGGTCTCGTTCGGAACCGGTCCAGCAGCTGCTTTTAAAACACTTGTTGGTTTAAAAAACCCCAAAACGATTGGATCTTCATATCCAGGCGTCTAATCCCCTCTGATGGCTATTTTACCTATATTACACTACAGTGGTATCGATCCGTATCGATCGATCCCCCCAACATTACCTCCGTGTCTGTCAGTAATAAAATCCAGCTTCCTGCAGGTCACTCCGGGTTTCCTCAGCCTCTCTCTGGAACTGAGAAAATCACTACAGCAGTGCATTTGCAGGAGTGGTGGTGGGGTTGTGTGTGTGTGTGTGTGTGTGTGTGTGTGTGTGTGTGTGTGGGGGGGGGGGTCAGCTCACTGGTTTCCTATAGTGCACATAGGAGCATCACCATCACAGTGGGGGGGGTTATGGCTCCATCTGAGGCTGAGAGACTTCTGTAGTGACGAATGTAAAATGGCAGAGGTTTGTCTTCGCACTGTAATGTTACAGCTAATCTGCCTGGGGGGGGGGTCGCAGTGTGTGTGTGTGTGTGTGTGTGTGTGTGTGTGTGTGTGTGTGGGGGGGGGCTGAAAGCACAGTGCATTCATCTGGCGCTGCTCATAAACCGGTCTCTCCGTATCTGAACTCTCTGCACCTGAGGCCTCACAGGCACCTGTAGAGTCCCATTAACCCCCCCCCCAGTGTGTGTGTGTGTGTGTGTGTGTGTGTGTGTGTGTGCGTGTGTGTGTTGTTAACATGAGCCTAAAGCCAAATAAAGGCGTCGGAGTTTCAGTGTAAACTGTGACGAGTCGCTGATGAACGCCGCGAGCAGGCGTGTGCCGTCACCACCGGGGAATCCGGTCCGTCCGGTCGCTCCGGTCCTCCTTCCTCCTCCTCCTCCTCCTCCTCCTCCTGCTGCTGCTGCTGCGGCGGCGGAGTGGGAGAAACCGGGTGGGCGTCCAAACCGGCTCCGCACCACAGAGGGGGGGGGGGAGTCGGATATTTACATGCAAACTGCGTCTGCCTCTCCCCGACAGAGAGCGGGCTGCAGAGGAACGCTCCAGGCTCCGCTCGTCAGGGAGCGGTTTTTTTACCGCGCTTGACCTTTGACCCCGCGTCACCTCCGCCCGCGCGTCTCGTGCCGACCCCCCGCGGACTCGGGTCGAGCCGGGCCTCGGCAGAGCCGGACTTCCCAGATCCAGATCCGCCGGTTGTTTCTCGCGTGTTTCGGCCGCAGCTCGACATCTCGACTGAACGTCGGGAAAAATGTGAAACGCTCATTAACACACACACACACACACACACACACACACCGACTCAGATCCTCTCACTGAGGCCTGCGGCCGGTTTGGGCCCGAGACGGCGGCGCCGCCGCAGCGTCGTCGTCTTGGAGGGGGCGAGGTCAGAGCCCTGGGATTCCTCTCCGCCTCCTCTAATTAGGACGCACAAACATCCAAGTTCGACCAAATAAAAGACGTCCGCAGCTCTTTGGGAGGGGGGGGGATTAGTCAGCGGGGGGGGGGGAGAGGAAGAGGATGAAATGAAAAAAAAAGGAAAGAGGAAGAGGAGGGGGGGGCGGTCTGTCCGTTCTGCACATTTCTGCGTAAAAATCGCGGATCTGAGCGCGACGTGTCGTTAATGCCCATCATTAAAACGAGAGCCGGGAGAGTGGAAATGGGTTGGGCACGCACTCACACACACACACACACACACACACACACACACACACACACGGCACAGGCACACACACACACACACACACACACCGCATCAGGAAAAAAGAGGCGTCCGCGCTTCGATTGGGGAGTTTTCACGGCAGGTTTGGAGGAGTCGAGGCGTGACGGCGGGCGGAAGGAAAAACGGGGAAGTCGAAAAACTCGCACTGTTACACAACGATTGTGTTGCGAGAAAAGAGACACAACGAGGCGGCCGATTGGTCGACGGGCCGCCGCCGCCGCCTCTGATCGATTCGCCATCGACGGAGGGCGGGATCGGAACTCCCGTCGATCGACCGGTCGCTGCGGCTCAGCGGGACGGAGTTGATCGTCTATCGATGATGTCACTGTTCCTTATTGATGAATCTCCTTCTTGTTATTCATCAATCGGCTGTTTGATCAATGAAACAAACCCTTGTGCCACCGACAGTCCAGAACCAGAACCAGAACCAGAACCAGAACCAGAACCAGAACCCGGATTGATGATGAAAACAGATGCAGATTAATTGAGGTCCAGCTCGGCTCGTCGGTTCGGGTCAGAATTTAACTGATTGGAGAAAGAGGCTAAGCTTTATTGATCGGAGATCGACCCGGTTCTGATCCGTCACCGACCCGTGTTCCACCGCGGCGGCGGGTCGGTTCCGTTTCGCCCGTCGCGTCCGCCGCCGGACATGTGGAATAAATCTGTCGCTGCGGATTTAAAACCTGCGTTTTCATGATGCCTGCTGTTCATCTGCCATCCACTCCCATAATCCCCTGCTGCCGCCCAGAGGATCAGCGTGTGCGTAAGTGTGTGTGTGTGTGTGTGTGTGTGTGTGTGTGTGTGTGTGTGTGTCTGACCCGCTCCGGTTTCCTGCCGCAGTGCCTCCGAGCAGAGACCGGAACGTCAGGAAGCGTCGAAACCGGCGCCGAAAGCGTTTACGAGGCCGATGAGTCACGGCTTCCTGTCTGACGGTCACATGACGCGGGAGAGTCGCCGACTCATCGCTCGGCTGTTTGCACAAGGTGCGGACGCGGGTCACGTGACCCGGCTCAGGTGTGTGTGTGTGGCAGCCTTTGTCGTCACCCGCTGCAGAACACACGTGTTTTTGTCAGAGGCGAGCGCGGCGGCGTCAATGGCGGCGGCGTCCGCGCCGTGGCGACCGCATTCGAAATAGAGACGCCGACACGCACGCACACACACACACACACACAGGTGGTGTCACTGCGGCAACAGTTGGCTGCTGCATCTGAATAGGGAGGATGTGTGTGTGTGTGTGTGTGTGTGCGTGTGCTAATGGGAATCAAACAATGGCGGGTGGACGGAGTAATCCCCTTTGTGCTACAGGATGTGAAGACCACACACACAGACACACACACACACACACACACACACACACACACACACACACACACACACACACACACACACACACACACACACACACACCGGACCGTCCAGAGAACTCACCTCGACCATGAACATCCTGTCTGAACATATCAAAGCATCTTTTGATTTTCCGTGCGTGTGCGTGTGTGTGTGTGTGTGTGTGTGTGTGTGTGTGTGTGTGTGTGTGTGTGTGTGTGTGTGTGTGTCTGGTATGTGTGTGTGTGTCTGCGTGAACCCGGAGCGCTGGACTTTCAGGTTGCTGTAGTTTATGTTGAGGAGGAGCAGACAGAAACTTCCAGAACCGGTTGTGGGCCGCTGCGTTGCCAGACTCTGCAGAGCGGTTGCCATGTTTTAATGGTTTGTAATTGGCCTGACAATGTTGTGTTGTTGCTGTTGTGTAGTTACACAACACATTAGCGGACTGCGGGGATCGTTCACGCCTCCGACGTGTCATTTTTTAAATAAACTTTATTTCACCGGTTGATTTTTTTTTTTTTTTTTACAGCGCTTTACGTTAAACAGGAAGGGGGCGGGGCTTGTGTGAGGTGGACCAATGGGCTCTTTCTTATGGAAATGAGGGCGATTTGACTTGATGGGAGGGATCGTTGGCAAGCTCTCGCGCCATTGGCTGGATTTGTGTGTGAGTGAGTGTGTGTGTTTAACTTGTCGGCCACTGAGGTGAGCAGACACACACACACACACACACACACACACACACACAGCGGAGCAAAGTCCAGTCGTCCACCGTCGTCGTCTGTGCGGCTTCACGTGCTGATTCTGTTTCTTCACTACATGTAAGTGTGTGTTTTTGTGCACGTTTGTGCGTTTTCTCTGTGATTTGTTGTGTAGCCGTGTGTTCACACAAACTCGGGAGTCAGAAGATTTGTTGTGCATCAGGATCAGTTGTGTTGGTTTTGTCGATCGGCCTGTCGGTTTGTGTAAGAGTGTAAGAATCCCGGCCGACGAGACGTCCGATCGACCGACCGATCGATCGGCCGATTGATCGACGAATTGAAACCCGTCGGTTTTGTGCGTCCGCGGTTTCCGTGTGGCGATAAAGTTGTTCGACAGGGCGTTTGTCGATCGGCAGATTAATCAATAACAGGAGATATCGATAGATTTTCTTTTCCTCCCGTTAGGTTAAGAGCTGCGTGTGTTTCGCCTGCATAATGTGTGCTAATGTACACACACACACACACACACACACACACACACAGTGGGTGGGGCCGCCCAGCTGCTTTGTGATGTACAGACTCTCTCTCTCTCTGTTGTGAGTCAGTGTCTCTCGCCCTCTCGCTCGCCTCAGCAGCCTGGCTCGTCACACATGGAAATGTTCCTGCTCTTTATTTACCCCCCCACACACACACACACACACACAGCCCCATCAGTGTCTTTGTAATGTAACAGACGCACACAGAGCGGCCCTCTTTGTACACACACACACACACACACACACACACACACACACACACACACACACAGACTGCACACGGGCCGGCTGGTGATCTCCGTTTTAGACTGTGGGAAACACAGGACACACGCTGGACGATCTCACGCTTCACCCACACACACACACACGTCCCACACACACACACACACGCACACACACACACACACACACACACACACACACACACACACACACACACACACACACACACACACACACACACACGCTTCCAGCACATGTGAACAAACATATTAACGTGTTTGGCTCTGATTTGTTTTATTTTATTTTATTTTTTTTTAGCCTGGGCTCTCGACATTTGACCCCGAGGTTTATTTAGATCCTGAAACTCTCACGACCCACAACTTGTTTCCTTGTTGGTCCCCCCCCCCCTTCCCCACAACACACACACACACACACACCCGTGATTCTGTGTGTTACAGTTTAAAATGACACGACACGTAATTTCACATTCCACGCGTCCAGGTGTCGGGTTGCGGTTTCAGGTGAACGTGTCGTTAAAAACTGGAGCTCTGCAGGAAAAACTTTACTTCGACTTCACACACACACACACACACACACACACACACACACACACACACACACACACACACACACACACACACACACACACACGCACAAAAAGTTTCCCAGGAAACCAAACATGTCAGACCGACTTTGGCAGAAACGATCTTTAATATTTGATGAGACGGTGCAGCCAGAAAAACTGTCACCGTGAAAGTTTCACCGCTGAAATAATTTGATCGACTTTAACAAAAAAAAAAAATCTGCATCCAGATCCAGATCCAGATACAGGATTCCAGAAAGTCCACGGTTCTGGTTCCGTCGTCCCGAACTCTGCCGGTTTTTATTTGGACCCGGTCGTTTCCTGATTTACATTCACAACCGCGGAAAACGCACAACGAAACAAAAATGAGTGAGAACCGTGTAGAAATCAATCACACCTGCTCACGAGAGGATCGGTCTGAATTACACACACACACACACACACACACTGTTTGTGCTGCATTAGCAGACTGGACGTCGGCCAGTTTCCACGGCGACGTGCGAGACGGGGGTCGGAGGTCGGGGGTTGCGAGGTATTTGGCAGCTCCGGAGAAAAATGTGAGAAAGAGAAACGCACACAGAAACACACAGAGGTATTCACACGTGCAAACACACTTAACCCCCCCGCCCACGCAACACACACACACACACACACACAGTCGTACAGGGTTAATTAGGTGTGTGTGTGTGTGTGTGTGTGTGTCACAGCAGGGAGCAGCGACACACACATTTGCAGCTCGGTTTTTCTCTCCCTGAGTTTGTTTGCGTTGTGTGGTTTTTCTTTTCTCTGTCGTTGTAAAGAAATTTGCAGACGGTGTTTTTAGTTGATTAATCGATCGATCGACCAGCAGAGAATCAATCGGTGACTGTATTGATCAGGAAGCAGCAACGATTTGACGCTTTTTTTTTTGACAGAAAACTAAACGGGACGTTTATAAAACTTCACCTCTGCGTCTCAACGTCGCCTCACATCCCCTGAGCAGGTCGCACACTTTTTCTTTTTGGCAACGTGTGTGTGTGTGTGTGTGGGTGTGTGTGTGTGTGTGTGTCACCCCGCGTTCAAATAACTTTATTAACACGGTTTTGTGAACGACGGGAAGAGTTCGTTTGATGTCGCCGAGCGAATGCACGCGGGGCTCAGCTTCTTTTCGCTCCGCTCCACAGGCTCGTCCACAGTCGAATAGTCTTAGGCTCGTACACACACACACACACACACACACACACACACACACACACACACACACACACACACACACACACAGACACACACAGTAAACCCAGCACTGCAGTAGTCTGAGGAGGAGGAGGAGAGCACGAAGACTTCCTCCTTCCTGCTCAGCATGCTGGTCCATGTTGTCGGTGTGTTTGTGTGTTTATGTGTGTGTGTGTGTGTGTGTGTGTGTGTGTGTGTGCGTTCTCCTCCAAACCAAGGACGTGAGGAGAAAAAAAAAAAAAAACTCTTCAGATTAACCTCTGCGACCCGCGGCAGAGAGAGAGAGAGAGAGAGAGAGCGAGGAAAGAGTTTCACACGGCGAGCAGTTCTGACGCGAGATCTTAAAAAAGAGGATTCGGGTTTTTTTTGTTTTTTGTTGTTTTTTTTTTTTTGCCGGTAAAAGTTGGTGACCCGTCTTCTGTCTCTTCCAGAGCGGCGCTGTCGAGCGGAGACATGGCGGCGCTGAGGCGCGAGGTCCCGTTGCTCCTGGCGGTCGCCCTGCTGCTCTCCTGCGACGCCGCCTCCTCCGACATCCTGTACCGCGTCCCCGAGGAGCAGCCGCCCAACACGCTGGTCGGCAGCCTGGCGGCGGACCGCGGCCTGCCCGACACGGGCCACCTGTACAAGCTGGAGGTGGGCTCGCCGTACCTGCGCGTGGACGGCAAGACCGGCGACATCTACACCACCGAGATCCCCGTCGACCGCGAGACGCTGAAGGACTGCCGCAACCTGTTCGACGGCGACAAGTGCTTCCTGGAGTTCGAGGTGTCGATCACCGACATGGTGAAGGGCATCGGGTCGGGGCCGCGGCTGATCGAGGGCCGCATCGAGGTGCTGGACATCAACGACAACACGCCGCAGTTCTCCTCGCCCATCCTCACGCTCTCCATCCCCGAGAACACGCACATCGGCGCCCTCTTCTCCATCCCCATGGCGACCGACCGCGACTCCGGCGCCAACGGCGTGGCCGAGTACGCGCTGAGCACGGGGCCCGACGCCGACCAGCTCTTCACGCTGCAGGTGGCCGTGGACTCGGACGAGAAGCTGCCGCAGCTGGTGGTCATGGGCAACCTGGACCGCGAGAAGAAGGACTCGTACGACCTGAACATCCGCGTGGTGGACGGCGGGAACCCGGCGAGGGCGAGCAGCGCCCTGCTGCGCGTCACCGTCACCGACCAGAACGACAACGCGCCCAAGTTTGAGCGGAGCCACTACGAGGCCGAGCTGCCGGAGAACAGCCCGCTGGGCCACTCGGTGCTGCAGGTCGGTGCCGCGAGCGAACGCGCTAAAAAAAAAATGCACACAAGAGAAACGTTCCCCTTGATCTCACGCGCCCGTGTGTTTTTGCGTATTTTGGTTTCTCGCCGTCACTTTACTTCGTTCTCCTTTAATATGGTAATAACAGGAACGTTAATGAGCGGGAAAGTCGATCCGAAAAAAACGATCTCGACTCAAGGTCGTCGGCTCTTTCTGGATCTTTCGACTTAAACTTTTCTTTATCGCGTTTGCGAACAACGTCTCGCGACCTTCATCGCGGAGTCGATCCATCCGCCGAGGAAGACCTTGAGACGAGGTGAGAGAAGTTTGCGCGCCGACCCGGAGTCAGGATTATATCTTTCTTCACATTTAAATATTCATGGCACAAAAAAGGCCCCAATAAAAGGCGGCGAGCGGCTGAAGATATTTCATTAAATATGCAACAGCGAAAATTAAAGGAAAAAAAGAAAGAAGAATATTTGAGAAAACATCATAAAAAAAAAAAGCGGCTGATAAATCTGTACATTTGTCTTCTTTAACGGGATGATTGATGACCTGGAAAGAGTCCACGCCAGACTACCATGTAATTTTAATGTAAATTAGTCAACAATGAAGCAGGCAGGGCGTTAACGGTGATGGATTATCTCTCCCCAAAGCTCCCGGGGGAAGGAAAAACAATCGCCCCCCCAAAAAAAAAGTGCCGGGTCCCGCTCGCGATGAAGAGATGGCCGGTTAACCGTTAACGGTGCCGGTGTTTGCCGTTTGCGGGGCGGCCTTGGAGGGCGGCCAGCTCTCCGGCGCCGCGCTCGATACGCAATCCTCCGAAGCTGTCAATAATTCACCCGGCGTCCGCCCGCTTAAAGCCGCGCCGCGGGAAAGGAAATCAATGGGCAGGAGAAATTATAATTTCACCTTAATGGTTTCTTTAACCTTAACCTGTCCCCGACTCGGATCGGTGACCGCCCCCCCCCCCCACCGTGTAGGTGACAGCCTGTCGCAGCGATGAACAGGAAACCAGATATTTATTATGTGGTCGTATGAACTGGCCTGATACGAAATCAAACGCACGTGACATCACCAGTTAATTTTGTGGTAATTAACGGCAGAATTATTTATTTATTTAATTTGTACAAAACTGTAAAAATCAACGGGTTCTGCTTTGTGGAAGTCGCCGCTCTCCATTTTTAAAATTATGTTTTGCACAAACTGAAAAAAAAAAATAAAGTTCTTAAATGAGATTTAGAGGCGTTTCCGCTATTTATGCTAAGCTAACATGACCGAGCAGATTCCTTTCATCTAATACACTTTGGTTTGGCGTCACCGCTGCACTTAATAATAGATTTCTGTGTCCTTGACCCAAGTAATGCGAGTTTTATTGTTTGTGCGTAAATAAACTCAAATAATCTTGTTTTTTTTGGTTGTTTTTTCTTAAAGAAACCAATATGTTTAGGCCTTAAATTTTAGGGGATTATTTTAGCTGAGTGCAAGCCTGGCTCGGAGCCAGTTCTGCTTTAAAGGAATAAATGGTTTTAAAATTTTTAAAAACCCCAATTACATTACCGGGAGTCCCAGGTGACGGCTGCGCCGCGGAAACGCTGAAGCAGCAGCACCTGGGACATTTAAATCAGCTGTTCAACAACTGGCTCGTCAGCCGGAGCCGCTGCGCCGACCCACATTTGCTCAGCGGCGGCGGCCGGGCGAACGCAATTAAAAAGTATTAGCGGCGCGGATAAAAAGGCGTCCTAACGAGCGACATCCTGCTGACCGGCCTCCTCGTTTGACTAATTGCCTCAATTTGTTTCGGCTCCGGTCGCGTGGAGCCGGATCGCGACCCGAGCGCCGGGTCCGTCCTTTAACGGACCCCGAGGAGCGAGGGGGGGGGGGTTCCTCCGATAATGACGGTAACGTTCCTCCGCCCATCAGACGGACCCCCACCCCGGGGAAAACACAAAGGGCTTTGTCGTGTTGCATTAGCGATGGTTGCGTAAATCAAAGAATCCAGAGAGCCAATTAAATCGAACCAAGGTCCTAACGGGAACGTAAAGGTGTCGGAGCCGGCGGTTACCTCCGACACATCAAACTTCACTGAGTCGACGGAGCTGGATTAAGCGTGACATGGATTAACCCTCTGTCCCCCCTCCCGTAGGTCCGAGCCAACGACGCGGACACCGGCATCAACGGCGAGATCGACTACAGCCTCCATCAGGCGTCGGAGACCGTCCAGAGGCTCCTGCGCATCGACCGCTCTACCGGCATCATTTACGTCAAAGGCCTGGTGGACCGCGAGGAGGAGAACTTCCTCAAGTTCTTCGTGGTCGCCAAAGATCGCGGACCCAACACCAAGACCTCCAAGGTCCTGGTGACCATCAACGTCAAAGACCAGAACGACAACGCGCCGGCCATCGAGATCCGCGGCATCGGCCTGGTGACGCACCAGGACGGCGTGGCCAACATCTCCGAGGACATGCCCATCGGCACCCCGGTGGCTCTGGTCCAGGTGTCGGACCGCGATGAGGGGGAAAACGCAGTGGTCACGTGCGTGGTCGCCGGCGACGTCCCCTTTCAGCTCAGACCGGCGAGTGAGTCGGCCAACGATCGGAAGAGGAAGTACTTCCTGCAGACAACTACACTGCTGGATTATGAGCGCGTTAAGGATTACAGGATTGAAATCGTCGCCGTGGATTCTGGGAACCCGGCCCTGTCCAGCACCAACTCCCTCAAAGTCCAGGTCACGGACATGAACGACAACACGCCAAACTTTTCTCCCGCGCTGCTCGAGGTGGACTTTGCAGAGGGCAACCAGCCAGGAGACAAGGTGCTGGATGTGGTGGCGACGGACGCAGACAGCGGCACCAACGCAGAGCTTGCCTATAGCATCATTGAGCGTCCGGCCACAAGGCTCTTCGAGATCAACACCAACACTGGGGAGGTTCGCGTGAAGAACCTGTTGGATCGGGAGGACACCGAGCGTTACGAGTTCCGTGTGGCGGCAGCGGACAAAGGCGTCCCGAGCAAAACTGGCACCGCCACGGTGGTCATCAACGTTCTGGACCGCAATGACAATGACCCCAAGTTCATGCTCAGCGGCTACAGCTTCTCCGTCAGTGAGAACATGCCTCCGCTGAATCCCGTCGGCGTGGTGACCGTCACTGATGCCGATAAGGGGGAGAACGCCCGAGTGAGGCTGTTTGTGGAACCGGACAACGGCAAGTTTGTCATCCAGAACGGCACGGGAACCATCCTGTCCAGCATCTCCTTCGACCGCGAGAAGGAGAGCACCTACACCTTCCGGCTGAAGGCCGTGGACGCCGGCGACCCTCCGCGATCCTCCTACGTGGGCGTGACCATCAATGTCCTGGATGAGAACGACAACGCCCCCTACGTCACCAAACCGGCCAACTCCTCCTACACGTACTTGACGCCGGTCACCCCGCCCGAGACCCGTGTGGAGGTGGTGGAGGCCGAGGACATCGACTCCGGACTCAACGCCGAGCTGCTGTACACCATCACGGGCGGCAACCCGTACGGCCTGTTCCACATCTCGCCCAGCAGCGGGGAGATCACGCTGGCGCAGGAGTTCACCGGCAAACACAACGGACTGCACCGCCTGGTGGTGAGAGTCAGCGACAAAGGCAAGCCCGTCCGCCACACCACCGCCCTGGTCCACGTCTTCGTCAACGACACCAAGTCCAACGTCTCCGTTATAGAGGCGCTGGTCTGGCACAGCCTTTACACCCCTCTGGACAGGGACATCGCCGGAGATCCCAACTACGCCCTCGCTCAGCGCAGCAACATCCTGTACGGCAGCCTCGCGGGTATCGCCGGCGTGATTCTGGTCATCGTGGCCGTGGTCGTCATCAGGCACCGGCTGCAGAAGGACACCAAGAGCGGCTACCAGGCCGGCAAGAAGGAGAGCAAGGACCTGTACGCCCCGAAGCAAGGCCCCAAAAACGGCAAAGGGAAGAAGAGCAAAAAGGGGAAAGCTCCAAAACCTGCCAAGCCGCTGGAGGAGGACGAGGAGGCCAGCCTGCAGAAGGGCCTCAAGTTCAACCTCATCAACGACAGCGTCAACGACAGCCCCAGAATCCACCTGCCCCTCAACTACCAACCGGGGAGCCCCGACCTGGGCCGCCACTACCGCTCCAACTCCCCGCTGCCCTCCATCCAGCTTCAGCCGCAGTCGCCCTCCGCCTCCAAGAAGCACCAGGCCGTTCAGGACCTCCCCGCCACCAACACCTTCGTGGGGACGGGGGACAACAACTCCACGGGCTCCGACCAATATTCGGATTACAGCTACAAGGCCAACCCGCCCAAATACAGCAACAAACAGGTAGGAGACTACGCTAACACGGCAATGTACCACAGGGACATCTATTGGACCAACCGGGTGTGGTAGTCACGCTGGGACTTGTTTGGCGCAGCCAATGATCTTCTACCAAAGTTGCACTGACCCCCACCCACCCCCACCTTCATAGCACCCGCTCCAAACTGCCATTTTACCACCTTTATGTTCATCTTTGTTTTGGTTCTGTTCGCCATTTCTGTTCAGCTCATTTTTTTGGGGTTTTTCATCACGGACACCATGATTACTCACACCATGAAGGACGACGTCTGACGGGATAGACCCAGTTCGGGCTTTACCAGTATTTATCATGTGATACTCGTATTTGTCGATCGTAATCCCCCTCAGAACAAACTCTGCTGATCCAGAACATGCTCGAAGGCGTTTTCTAATAAGTTAAATATGGTTCTGAAGGTTCTGGTCGCACTGTACAAAGATCGCTACTGATGTCAGAAACCCCGTTTGGGTCTATCCTCAGCTTCTGTATGTTTTTTTCCTTTATTTTATTTGTCTGAGCGCTCACCTGTTCACCTTTTATTTGCGTTCACCCTTTTTCATGGTTGGTTGAAAATGAAGGAGTTCATGAGTTTCCTCCTCCTCTTTTTTTCTTTTTTTTTATTATTGTTCTCGAATGTTTTGAATCTTGAGTTCTTTGTGCGGCCGTTGAAAGGTTCACGCTGACATCCTCATTAAGTCTGAATGTGTTTTTCTTTTCTGTCGTTTTTTTTTTTTTTTTTTGCTGGAGAGCTGACTCGAGGTTTAGGGCTTCTCTTTATTGCCCGATCAGCTTGTTGAAGTGTGACAAAGACCGACTGTGAATTCCCGACTTTTTTTTTTTTTTTTTTAAATGTTTTTGTCCTTTTTTTGTACCGTTTTTTTTATTGTTTCTCGGCTTTTCTCCGGCCAGGAAACTCGACTGGCCGCGCGGCACTTTAGAGTGTTCCCATCCAGTTCAGACCAATTTAAGGTAATTTCGTCTCCGTCCGGGGGGGGAAAGAAAAGAAGCGACAAAAAAGAGAGAAAGGAGGAAAAGAGGGAGAGAAATCCATACGCGATGAAGGAGAAGGTACAGCGAGACTTAACTCAACCGTTTCGTAACCTCTGCACCTCCTGTCAGTTCGGCTGAAAGACGACTTAATTTTGCCGTGTTCCCAATCACCGGGGCTAAAAAAGTCAATTGTTTGCACAGATTAATGGCAGGTCATTTTCCAGGCGCCCGCCTTATTTTTTTCCCAGAGTGCCTTGCTCTACTCTATTTAATGTAAAAAAAAAAAACCAACGTTGGTGTCGGAGACGGGGGGGGCGTTTAATTACGCGACCGTGACGAGCTTTCACGCCGCGGACTCGGGCGGGCGGGGCGATGTGAAAACGAAAACGTGTCGCACTGTGAAATCCACGGAGACAATCACGCTACGTTGTCGCTAACGTACAGACTGTACGTGTGTGTGTGTGTGTGTGTGTGTGTGTGTGCGCGCGAACGACCTGTCAGATATTCTGTGTTTTTTGTGCATTTTCATCTGCTGTTTATGTTGCAACATTACTGTGTGTGTTTGTGCGTGCGTTCAACGTGGGCATTTCATTGTTGTGCTTTTTCAAAGATGTGTGTTGATCATTTAAAAAAAAAAACAACCTGTACCAAAGACTCACACACACACACACACACACACACACACACACACACACACGCTGCACCACTAGATTAGACACCAGACTTCCTCGTTGGTCCTGCAGACTTCCTGCTGTCGTTAGCTTAACGTTTAGCCCGCTAACGCTCAGATTAACGGCCCCAGATTAGCCCGGCTCCACCACGCACACGCTCATTCATGTACAGTGTTCTTCTTTTGTTTTTTGTTTTTTTGTTTTTACACCTAAAAGCAGATTTTATTTCAATAAACATGTTGCTTTGATGTTAAAAAGTGGCGCTCTCTCTCTCTCTCTCTCTCTCTCTCTCTGTGCTTTCACTGGGCGGCTGAGGTGGGCGGAGTTAACAGGTGTGTTGGGTGGGTGGGGGTGGGGGGTGGGGGGGGGTAGGGGGCGGGGCACGGCTACAGGTGAGGGTACAGGTTTTTATCTCCATCCTTCACACATGCAAAGAAAAATAATCCCACATCATACAGATTACGCGCACTATAATATCCAGAATTTTTTAAATATATGTGCAAAACTTTACTAAGTATTTACAGATCAGATTTGGACGATGCACAGATGGAGCTCGGGGGTGCAAAGGAATCTGAAATTAATATTGAGCGCGTCACCTAATTGGTTATTTTACGGGTGAGATTGGATCAGCTGTATTGATCGCGCTCCGTCGCAGCAGCAGACGATCAGATCAGAAAGTTTAATTTCTGTTTCTGCATTAATTATGTTTGTTTTTCTTTTTTAAACGTGTCCCGGCTCTTTTCTGTGGCCTCGTCGGGTTTTCAAGCCCTGGATGGGCAGGATAGCTCCGGGGTGTGTGTGTGTGTTTGTGTGTGTGTGTGTGTGTGTGTGTGTGTGTGTGTGTGTGTGTGTGTGTGTGTGTGTGTGTGTGTGTGTGTGTGTGTGTGTCTGGCCGTTAAAACCCTCGCTTCTGCTTCAGGTGTTGAATCTGGCTTTTTCCCCGTGCGTGTCACTTTAAATTTACAGCCGCCTACCTGTTGGCATGTGTCCAGTGTACACAGACACACACACACACACACACACACACACACACACACACACTCACTGGCGCACAAAGAAACACACAAACACACACACACACGACCTTTGGACTTTAAACCTGCAGCAAAGGAGGAAAAAAAAAAAAAAAGATCAAAACGCAGACGAAGCAGGTGCCGAACCTGCCGGGGTCAAAGGTGAAATATCACTCAGGAACAGTTATTAGGAGCCAGGAGTGGAGGGGTCAAAGGTTAATGAGGTCACAACCCCTCCCCCAGCCCCCCCCCCCCCCCTGTCTGGACTCCACATTAACAGTCCGGCGACGCGCTCGCTTTTACACTGACCAACTCTGCCGTCTCTATGGTAACACAATGACCTGTGTGTGTGTGTGTGTGTGTGTGTGTGTGTGTGTGTGTGTGTGTGCTGACTCATTTCACCGAGAACCCCCCCCCCCCCCCCCTTCCCTCCTTCCATCCAATCCGACACAAGCCCTCCTTCTATGGAGAGCTCTGCCATGTAAATGAAGAGACGTGGTTGTGTGCGTCTGTGTGTGTGTTTGTCTGTGTGTGTTTGTGTGTGTGTGTGTGTGTGTGTGTGTGTGTGTGTGTGTGTGTGTGTGTGTGTGTGGTTTCATGGAGGTCTGAGTCTGAGTTACACATTAAACAATCAGACAAAGGTCAGCGTTTCGCTTTCGCTCTCATTACGAAAGAGAAGCTCAGACGTTTGCTTTTGCCTCCGCGCCGTTTAAAGTTCAGAGATTTTGGAGTCGGCGTCGGCGCCGGTATCGATTCACGAGGTCGGATCCGATTGGGGTGTGTGTGTGTGTGTGTGTGTGTGTGTGTGTGTGTGGGGGGGGTGTTCCAGAACACACTGCGAGGCGAACGCAGGATGAAAACACCACGAGCGATGAGAAACCTACGACAGAGCGGGAGGCTGCAGACGCTTTCCACAGTTTAAACAGCTTCACCAAACAGACATTTACAGGAGTGTGTGTGTGTCTGTGTGTGTGCGTGTGTGTGTCTGTGTGTGTCTGTGTGTGTGTAGCTTTATAACAAAGCCACTTTATTAAGAGCAGGATTAAGCGAGGAGAGGAAGGGTTTGTCCGAGCACTTGAGGAGAACTGAGGCGATTTTACTCAGGACAAAAGCTTCCGGCGGAAAAAATGCAAACGAGTGGAATTTTTTTCCCAGCATGCCGTCTGCCCGCGTGTGTGTGTGTGTGTGTGTGTGCGCTCACAAAAACACACGATAAAGAGATTTGCAAGTCGTAAACCTCCTTCACCGTGTCGTAAACGGCGGTGCGGCGCGATAAATCCGTGACGGAGCGGCTCCTCGGGCTGGACCGTGAAAGTAACGCACGTCTTGTTGTGCGTGGAAACACAATTGTGTGTTTGTCGCCGCGACACGCTTGTGCGTTTGAAGGGAGAAACTCGGCGGTGATAAACCCCGAAAAAGATCCGGCGCGTGACGCCGGGCCGACCGTGTTCGGTTCTGTTGGCGCTCACCGATCGGTTACACAACATTACAGCGCCACTGACTCACAACAGGTGTTTTTACTTAAAACCTGCGACACGTGTCACTTCCTGTTTCTGTGCGGGTCCGACTCACCGTCACAGAGAAACCCAAACAGAACCGTGAAGGGCCCAGACTGTGTGTGTGTGTGTGTGTGTGTGTGTTTGCAGGTTGGAACAGGTACGATAAGAGCTGGAGATACATCTCGCAGTGGTATGTGTGTGTGTGTGTGTGTGTGTGTGTGTGTGTGTGTGTGTGTGTGCGGGCGGGTACCTGGTGACAAAGGGGCCTTTGTGCCACACAAACACAAGCCCACATTATTTTTTTTCCTAGAACACACACATTCCTGAACGTGGACATCACTCAGCAGAATGTAATCCGCTCGGTCGCTCTGTGTGTGTGTGTGTGTGTGTGTGTGGGGGGGGGGCGGGGCTTGTCAGACAGGTGAGGCTCTATACATCCTCAGCCAGACTGAACTGGATGGATGTTCAGGTGTTGTGGAACAGAACAGGAAGAGGAAGCAGAAGCTCTGCTTCAGCCGCAGAAAAAACACGTTTATATTTTTTATTTATTTTATTTTTTTCTTCTGTTGTTTGGACACAATCGTCCTCAAATTGAAATTTTCTTATTTTTTTTATTAAAAAAAAACAGAACATGGGATTTTATTTTTTTATTTAAAATTAAATTAAAAAAAAAACAGAACATGGGATTTTATTTTTTTATTTAAAATTAAATAAAAAAAAAGAACGTGGGATTTTCTTTTCTTTTTAAGGAACAGAAACAACAAAAAAAAAATACAAAAACTAAAAAAGCCCGGTTCGTTCTGCTCCCATTCTCTCTCACCGACTCCAGAACCAGAACCAGAACACGAGGTTCTGTGAAGGCGTGAAGAGAGACGCGAAGCCTCGCGGGCCGCGCCTCTCTCGCTGCGACGCGGGCGGCTAATTTTAGCCGATCTGTTGAGAACGAGGAGAACCGTGAAGGAACCTCCTATTCAGCTGCGCTCGCTCTCCCTCTGTCTGTCTCCGTCTATCTCGGTCGCCCCCTCAGGGCAGCGATTGTGTTTGAGCCACCGAGATGACTCAATAGGAAAGATTGTGTGTGTGTGTGTGTGTGTGTGTGTGTGTGACATGCGGAGCCAGAAATCAAAAACACAACAAACATAATTTTGTTGTGTGTTATTGTGCGTTCAGTATGGGGTTTTTTTACGTGTGTGTGTGTTGTTTTGCCACCTGCTCCAACAACACAAGTGAAGTGGAACGGAATCCTGCCTTAGGCTTCACACACACACACACACACACACACACACACACACTTCAACAAGAAGGACACAGGCGACAATAGATGCAGGCATGAAGAGAGGAGGAAGAGGAGGAGGAGGAGATGTAACACACACAATTACACACCCTCCACAGATCACCATGTACAGTGTAGTATCTGTGTGTGTGTGTGTGTGTGTGTGTGTGAGAAGCAGGGCTGGTAGCAGGTGGCGTGAGGAACAAACACACACACACACACACACACCTGTAGGCGGGGTCAGAGGTCAGATGCTGTACAGCTGCTCTGTGCGGCGGGCTGCTGAACTCTGTCCATCTGCAGGAACTCACACACACACACACACACACACGCTCACGGGCAGACACACACACACACACACACACACACATAGCAGGGTAGAGGCTGCCCACATTAACACACTCGCAGTGTGACGGCCTGTTTTTTGTTTGAAGAAGACGAGAAGCAAAAACGCACAAAATATGAACAGGGTAGGAACACTCGCAGTATCAGTAGTAGAAGTATCAGTAGTATCGGTGTCAGTAGTACCGTTCGCAGTATTTCCGGGAACAGAGCGCAGTAATCGGCAGCAGATGCTAAGTGACAACCCGGGACTGTCAGCGGCGAGTCTCCGGAGACGCCGCGACTCTAAGACCTTCTGCCGAGCGTACAGTTAGCGGCCGTCGCCGTGGCAACCGCCTCCGTCTGCATCCTGACTGACAGGTGACGGCGAGGGAAGTGACAGCTCCCGCAGAGAGAGAGAGAGAGAGCGTGACAGCTCTCTCTCACTTCCTGTCGTCCGATTATCGATCGTTTTTTTTTCCCACGCTCCGTCTTCCACTTCCTGTTTCAGCGTCGACTTCCTGCCTATCAGGAAGTCTGGCGCCGTTTGCCTCCCGTCTTCGTCGTTCTCGATGAGGAGGAGGAGGAGGAGGAAGAACGAGGAGCTCGTAAGAGGACCTTGTGCCAGAATTCGCCGCCGTCCCGTCTCTTTGTTCTCGGCGCTCATCTTCGTCGTCTTCACCTTGCTCTTCGTCATCATCGTCCTCCTCCTCCTCCTCCTCCTCCTCCTCTGCTCTCAGCCCTGCAGGATTTCACACTCTGCAGACTTCAGCCATAAACACTGCTTTTACCTCCCTGCTACTTTATATGTCTCTGTCTCTGCCGTACACACACACACACACACACACACACACACACACACACACACACACACACACACACACACACACACTCACACACACTCTGCTGCGACGCCCTCTGCCCTCGTCATGCTCTGCCCTGCAGGGTCCAGAGATTTTATGACTGGCAGAGTGTGTGTGCGTGTGTGTGTGTGTGTGTGTGTGTGTGTGTGTGTGTGTGTGTGTGTGTGTGTGTGTGTTAGTGTGTATTGGTGTGTGTGTGTGTTGGTTAACTGCTTCAGCGCTGAGGCAGAAAATGACGCAGCCGAGCTCAGGAGGTTTTATGGAGGACGGGAGGCCTCCGTCCTTCCTTCCTCCATCCTCCCTTCCTCCATCCTCCCCTCCTTCTTCCCTTCCTTTCTTCCTCTCCCACTTGACTCCTCCTTCTCTTTTCTGTCCACTTTCTTTCTCCCTTCCTGTGCCCTCGTGCCCTCCTTCCATCCTTCCCTCCTTTTCTCTCTCATTCCCTCCTTCTTCTCTCTCTCTCTCTCTCCTCTCATCTCGTTTTTATTTAATATGGCCGCCTCGCTCTTCACCTTGAACCACCTCTCCTTCCTGCGCTCAGACTGTGGAGAGGAGATAAGAGGCGGGGGGGGGGAGATGTTGTCATTCTTTACGAGGCGTTTTCTCTCCGTATCATCTGAAGTGTCTGTTTGGATGGGAAACACTCGTCTCCTCGCCCCCCCCCCCCCACTTTATCGCTCTCTCTCATCGCCTCCTCTCTGCTTTTATCTCCCCCCCTCGCTCTTCATCGCTCCTCACTTCCTCCTTCTCCTCTTCCTCTTCCCGGTTGCCTTTTTCCGCCGACTCCGCAGTTTGTCGCCGACGCCTGTCGCGCCTCCGGTCATCAATCGGTGTCGAGGTTCGAGCGCGAAAACACCTGATGGATCCGCCGCGTCATCGCGGGCGTTCGCCATGGCGACGGGCTGGATGAAGAGCGCGTGAAGGACGCTGACGTATTGATTTTATTTTACTCTTTATGGACGTTTCACCATCAGCGAGTTCAGTTGGCGAGGTTCAGATCTTCACTGGAGGAGGAGGAGGAGGAGGAGGAAGGTCCTTAAATGCACCACCCGCTCCCCCTGTGTGTGTGTGTGTGTGTGTGTGTGTGTGTGTGTGTGGACAGCTGTTTCCTCTCTCTCTAATCCTCCCGCTGACCTCAGCTCGTCATCTTTCATTTAATCTCTCCCAAACTTCACCTCAATCTGTTTTATCGGCAGAAACGGGAGATTTGAGCGTCGAAAAACAACAATACATTTTATTATTAATAAAAAACAATAAAAATAAAATACAAAAAAAAAAAAACATAACCAATGCATCAAAAACCAGGACTCTGCCTCTCTCTCCAACTCTGTGTGGATTAGCGCTTGCTCCTAATCTCTGGAGGTTAAATTAGAGGATTGAGGTCAGACGAACACACACAGCTCCACATCTGTGACTTTTTCTTTGCTTTTTCTTCTTCTTCTTCTTCTTCTTTTTTCTGGAAGCCGAAAATTTCCCTGAAGGTTTCGCGCGAATCCCGCTAAAGCCGCTGGTAGGAGCTTACAGAAACAGCAAAATAACAAATCCGTTCTGCGTCGGCGTCGGGTCGGACAGCGGCGGCGCTCATCTTCCCTCCTCAGCGGCTGTCAGAGAGAAAGAGAGAGAGAGAGAGAGAGAGAAAAAAAAAAGCCAGACGAGCAGAACCGCTCCTTAATGTTCATTTTCCGAAGAAGCCGGCAGACGGTTTATCCGCTCAGACGCGCTCCGACAGCTCCGACAGCTCCGACAGCTCCGACAGCGGGGAACAACCAACAAACATCATCATCGGGATCTGCGATAATCAATAACATTTGTAGCGTTACAGTCGATGAAGCGGCGGAAACGAGGCCGTAATGAGTCGCTGCAGATGCTGGCCAGAAGTATGTGGACGCAGATTGGGCACACACACACACACACACACACACACACACACACACACACACACACAAAAAGTCCTACTGCTTCGAAATAAACCGCTGAAAGTCGTCCTCAACAAAATGCACCGCTTCCCCCAAATTTCTTTGGTAAAAAAAAATCTATAAAGTAAATTCTTTGTTCAGTTAATATCCGCCATGACGTGACAGATGTTGTAAATCACATGTTAGTGAACTGCAACGACACAAACAAAGCGACACGTCGAGGAGCTGAAAGAGTCATTAATCTGTCGTGGAAACCATCCTCCGCCGCGGCCTGAAAGTCAGAACTGTGCTTTAAAATGATTTATTATTATTATCATTATTATTATTATTATTATTATTCATGGCTTCAGTGTTCGGCTGCAGTTTTATTCAAAATGCAAAAGAGTTGAAACACCATAGGAAATAAAAGTTCCATTTTGTAACGTCTCGTCAGCGAACACCTCCACATCTGCCTCCAGAACAGAACGTTAGCATGTGAGAGCTTCAGCAGCGACTGTGTGTGTGTGTGTGTGTGTGTGTGCGCGAGTGTGTGTCTATTTGTTGTTGTCTTGTGGCCCCGCCCCCGCCACCCCATCCCACTGCAAACAGATAAAGTGATGGAGAGAAATGCGGGTGGGGGGGGACAATGGGTGACAAACAGAGAGATGGATGGGCTGACGACACACCTGGAAGCCGCGCTGCCGAAACTCAAAACACCACTTAAACTGTCCGTCACCGCCCGCCGCCGCGCGGCGTCGCCACGGCAACAGCGCCGGCGAGCCGGGGAGGGGTAGGGCCCGGGCCCTTCTTTGGGGAGCGCAGAGGCATGTTCAGGCAGGCTGGAGAAAACACACAACCTTTATACCGGCGTTTGCATTACTTTGCATACAGCCTGAGGTCATGATGTGAAGCCGTGTGTTTCCGTGACAACCGTGTGTGTGTGTGTGTGTAAGGGAGGTAAAACTCCCTCCTCGTCCTGCCCTCTCCAGAACCGTCCCCTTCCCCCGCCGCGTCCTCCATCACGGCGCCCGCTCGGCCCACCCCGCCGGCTCGTTGTGTGATGTCGCGGCCGGCTGAGCAGCCAATGGAGCAATCCCTGCAAACTAATAAATAAACACATGGAGAGTCAGCGTGCTGCTGCAGGGGCTGCTGGGTAGTTTGGTCTGACTGATCCGCCGTGCGGACCGACCGCTGCTCCTCACAGCGGGTCCATTTGTCTGCTTGAAATCACAGAATCGTGTTTGTGTTCGCAGGTTCAGCCCGAGTTAAAGGCCAAATACTCTCTGGATTTGCTGCTTTTGTCTGTTTCGTATCGTTGCGTGAAGCGAATATCTTTGGTGTTTTTTTTTTTTTAGCGTTGTTGAACATGAACAAGACTGAACAACAAACCACTTCATCGGGAAACTAGCCATAATAATAAGAGAACTCATTAGTTGCAGCGCCATAAACAATGCAGAGATCACACAGCAACATGCAGCGCAGACTGAACACTTTCACCGGGGGAATACACTTTTATTCCATTAAATAAAGAAGTGGAATGAGCAACAGGAAACACAGAGCTGAATGCGTAAAACCTTCTTTTATCCTCTATCCTGAATTTCATCTATTACATCTTGTTTGTTTGTGTTACATTCTATTCAGTGTGTTTCACTCCTTTTCCCCCCCCCCTCATTACATGTCCACATTCATTGCTGGATTTAAGTGTCTTGTGGGTGTTGAATTCTGTGACTGAAACTAAACACACACAACAAACACAATAATACAATAAAAAAACACACAAAAACCACAAAAAACTGAGTTAAAATGAGTGAAATTAAAAAGCGAGTGAGTATTTTTAAAAAAGAAAAAGATTAGCCTGTCTTATTGGCCAGAAAACGAGCTCGCTTCTGGTTGGCCAATCGGAGAGCATGCGCTCTGACCAATGAGAGAGCAGGAGGCGGGACTCCCCAAAATTCGAATCGCTTCGTCAGACAAACCTTTACCGGAAGCGTCTCCCTTCCCAGTGTTCCCAATTAACGTTTTAAAATGGCCCAATTTAAGTGGAGGGGGGGCAGTGCGTCATCTCTGTATGACACTTTTGTTACGTGGGCAGCTAACAGCTAACAGCTAACAGCCGGGATACTGAACAAATGGACGTCTGCTTTCAACCCCGGTGCTACAGTACAGGTGAGTACACACTGTGTCTGCTTCATGGTCAGTTAGCAGGTCAGTTAGCTTGGTTGTTCCACCGTCAGCATGCTATTCAGTTAGCTGGTTGGTTAGCAGGCAGTATGTTTACTTAGCAGTTTAGTAGCTTGTTTAGCAGGCAGTTTGTTTGGCTAACAGTTTAATAGCTTGGTTAGCAGGCAGTGTGTTTGGCTAACAGTTTAGTAGCTTGGTTAGCAGGCAGTGTGTTTGGCTAACAGTTTAGTAGCTTGGTTAGCAGGCAGTGTGTTTACTTAGTAGCTTAATAGCTCGGTTAGCAGGTAGTGTGTTTGGCTAACAGTTTAGTAGCTTGGTTAGCAGGCAGTCTGTTTACTTAGCAGTTTAATAGCTTGGTTAGCAGGCAGTGTGTTTGGCTAACAGTTTAGTAGCTTGGTTAGCAGGCAGTCTGTTTAGCTATTATTTTAGTAGCTCAGATAGCCGGATTGGCAGTATGTAGTTGGTTAGCAAGTTATTTGACTCATTAGAAGACTATTTAGCAGGTCAGTTGTCATACAGCAGGTTAATTAGCAGTGGAGTTGGCTTTAAATGGTGGTTTGGCAGGTTAGCCCGCCTTTCAGCAATTAAGCTGGGTGTAAGCATTGTAGCTCCACTTCTTATGATGCAGGTGAGTTGGATGGTTACCAAGCCATTTGATTAGTTAGTGGGTTAGCTTTATGAGCTAACAGGTGAGGCCTGGCTGGTTAGTTGGCTGGGTGTTTGAAAAGCAGGTTAGCATGCTCGATAAGCCCTGAGGCTGAAGCACACAGCCTGTGCTCTCTGCTGAGTTTAATGCACTTTACCCACTGTCCTGCTGCTTCACTCGACATGAATACATATAACACTTGCACCCTGTGTGTGTGTGTGTGTGTGTGTGTGTGTGTGTGTGTGTGTGTGTGTGTGAGTGTGAGTGTATATATTTAAGCTTAGCGATTTGTTTTGGTATGAGTGCCGCCTTAGAGAACTACTGAGTGGGTTTAGTGCAGGAGAAGTACACTGAGGCTGGAATTAACTAGCTTTACTTTAGTGTGTGTGTGTGTGTGTGTGTGTGTGTGTGTGTGTGTGTGTGTGTGCGTGTCCACACGCGTGCACGTGTGTGTGGAGCCAGAGGAGGGATGCCACACTAAATTGGCAAAATGAGGTGTAAATGTCTTGAGGCAGATGAGCTGCCTTAAGTGAGCGCTGCACTGAATATTTCACCGGCAGCTTCAGGAAAGCTTGTGTGCGTCTGTGAGAGTGTCTGTATGTGTGTGTCTGTGTGTGTGTACCCGTGCTTGGCAGCCACAGCTAATCATCGTCCATCATTCGGTTTTGGTTCTGACAGCAAGAAGAGCCAGAAAGTCCCTAAACGCCTCAGAGAAACATTTAACTGCCTCCGCTGCCGCTCGGGCGAGTGTGTTTTTATGTGTGCGTCCTTGTGTGTGTGTGTGTGTTTGTGTGTGTTTTTGCGTTAGAGGTGAGATGTGCAGAGCATAATAGTCTCATTATATTCTGTAATCTTCTGAGGCCTGACGTGCCGCACCGCAGTTACTGATTCCTGAGCTGCAACTTGAACCGCGAGCGCCTTGAGTTCGAGGTCGGAGCGAGGCGTCCTCCGTTTGACCTTTCACCCCTGCGCTTCGGGTTCGACCCGTCTTTGTTTGGATTTGAGAAAAGGCAGAATCCCTGTGGTGGTTGGCATCATGACTGGATAGCAAACTGACAAACTGCGCTCAGAGCGCCGACTGAAGTGGTGCGTAAATTGTAGGTTGTCAGTCGGGAGTCGGATCGAGCTTCGCTCAAAGCGGCTTCAGCGATGAAGAAGAGGAGCCGGCGGGAAAATTAATTATGACCCAGAGCTCTGGAGCGCTTAGCGCCGTTAGCACAGGAAAGCTAACTGGCCACGGTTCTGTGTGCCCTGTGATAGGCTGCCGATCCGTCCAGGTGTGCGACCCCGCCCCCCGGCACCGTGTTCATACACCTCCTGAGTTTCATACAGAAATGACTTTTTCTGATTCCTGTAAAATTTAAATTATTATTTTTCGCATTTAACACAAGAAACCAAAATTCTCAGATATAAATGTGTTTGAATAAAAAGTGGGAGAATCTGAATAAAATTGAATAAATTGTCAAAATTATGGCTTAAAAATAAAAACTGAGTAAACAAGATGACAGAGTTTGATACAGAGGTTTGTTATGTTAACCAAAATATTATTTTTTTTTTTTTATTGGTGATTCTCCTGCATTACATGTACACGTGACGGTTGATGTTGTTTGTGTTCTGGTCCGGTGTCGTGGTTCTGAAGGAGGCACGCAGCACATTTAAATAAGTTAGAAGCGAGCAGCGTGTCTGATTAACTTTAAATGAGCTCTGCTTTCAGGCCTCTTCCTCTCCTCCCTCATCACTCGCCTTCAGGAATGTTTGATGGTGCGCTGGCGTGAATGGCGCGACCTGCGACCTCCGACCTCCCCGGGCCCGCCGGCGAGGCGCGATGTTGTTGATGCGAAGCTCGGCGCAGTTATTCGCATGAGGGAGCGTGGAATGTAAAAAATCTCCTCTGGCTTTTGTCCTGCGTTAAATTTTTTTTTTTTTCTAGGCGCTCGCTGCTCCTCCTCGGGCTCCGCTCCCAGGGAAGGGGCTGACGGTGACCCCGCTGCATCGTGGGTAACGTAGGCACCGGTGCTTTGACTGAGGAGAAGACGGAACCAGAGGATTGTGGTTGCTGGGTGCGCAGCTCATCAATAGGCAGGCTGCTCCTCCGTGGGGGGAGGGGTGTATTTACTCCTGCAGTTTGTAGCTCTTCCTCCTCCTCCTCCTCATTAGTCGTCATAATCACTCCGGCGCCTGCGTGAATATCAAATCTCTGCAGTAAACTGCGCGATTGATCAGGCGGAGTCTGAGTAAACTCTGCGGCGCTTTGAGCAAACGCCGCCATCGATTTTTCCACATGAGGAGCCTGACGGGGGCCCCAGGGGCCCCTGGGGGCGGGGGGTTCTGTCTGCCGCCGTGACATCATCCTGCTGTGAACTTCCTGTTTCACCTTGTTGTTGTTTTTTTTTTTTTTTTTTTGGGCCTTCGCATCGGCAGCACCGGCTCGTCTGAAGAGTTACTGCTCTGCTGGGTGGCCACTCACATTTACAATGCTAATATTTGCCTGCAGGGAGGACAGTGTGTGTGTCTGTGTGTGTCTGTGTGCGCCTGTGTGTGTGTCTGTGTAAAACTGGAATTCAGCTTTACAGTTTGGCTGCGTTTTTGTAGGTTACAGTATGAAAATGAGTTGTTTTTGTGCAGAGCCTGCGAGGACGCCGAGGTCAGGTCCTCTGTTTTTTTTTTTTTTCCTTTCTGTGAATTCAGGGTTTTTAGAGTTACAGTTAAAAAGTAAACAACTGAACAAATAACACATGGTGAATGTTTTATAAGCCTCAGTGTTCCTCGTCTCAACGCATTTCTATTTGACGACTTAAAAAACAAACAAAATGAATCCAGCATTTCCTCAGGAGATACTGAAGAAATAAATAAAACAACATTTAAACCTCTTTATACCGAAGAATAAATTTTACCAAAAAAATATAAATTAATATTAAGCAGAGAAAGTGGAATATGAAAAGGCCTTTAAAACTTTAAAAATGTTTGTCTTTTGGGACGTGGACCGCGACAACCACCTGCGACTGACCTGAACGCAGCCTCGGACGTTTTGAAATTCAACATGTTTGAATTTAACCACTCACAAACCAGCAAATCTGAATACTCAGGGATCCGGCAGGAGGTTCTGCGGTGTCGGCCCGTAAAACGGTCGCAGGATGTTTTGCGGGGAAGTAAAAATCTAAATGAGTGAATGAATAAAACAGCGTTTTTTTAAAAAACATGTTTATCTGTGAAAAGTACTGTGTTTTTTAGATTTATGTACAGAGAACCGACGACCCAAGCTGCCTGTATCGATTGGGTCCCGACATCCATCACGGCGCGGGTGGTGTCCGTCTCCATTAAAGGGCTTCCTGGGGGAAACTCTGTCACTAATTGATTTATTTATTGATCCGTGCTTTTTGATTTGGCCTCGTTATTTGTAAAATCCTGGTCACGGGCCTGTTTTTGTGAGTGGGGACTCGAGTGTGTGAGTGTGTGAGTGTGTGAGTGTGTGAGTGTGTGTGTGTGTGTGTGTGTGTGTGTGTGTGTGTGTATGCGGGTTCATCCCAGTACTTTTATATCGATGCCGTGACCCGTCGGGTTCCCCGTAGTGTCATCACGTCTCGGTTTACGGCCGCAGATTGACGGACGGGGAGACATGTCGGCGGCGTCCTGGTTGTCGGGATGACTGGAAGTAGGACAGAGTGTGTGTGTGTGTGTGTGTGTGTGTGTGTGTGCGTGTGTGCGCGTGTGTGTGTGACAGATGGTGTTCTGTCAGACCCGTGTCACTCTCTGGTTCTTGTTCTGGTTTGTAAGTGAACTTATAACGGGCTTTTTTCGCTCGGTTTGCAGGCCGGCTAACAGTTTCCCTTTGTTTCCAGTCTTTATGCTAAGCTAACTAGCCGCAGCTTGACGTTGCGGGTCGGTCCGGCTCGGCCCGGCTCCCGCGCGGCGCCCCGAGCAGCAGGGTATTGTTTGAAGCCGTGTGGAGCGGAGCCAGAGACGTGACGCTATTGATCCCCGATCGCTGAGTAACAACTGGGTTAACATGTAAACCAGGACACACACTCTGGACCCCAGTTTCTGGGTTACAAACACACACACACACACACACACATATGAGTGACACGTGTTGGGGAGCCTCAGGGGAATCTGAATATCGAGCGGCCGTCCACCCGTGATGAGTGTGTGTGTGTGTGTGTGTGTGTGTGCGTGAGATAACACATCATCGACGGACTAATGGAGGGGAGGGAAGTGTGTGTCTTTGTGTTTAACAGCCCGGTGTGGTGTTGTTGCTGCTGCTGTTGTTGTTGTTCAATTATCTTGTTCCTGCTCCGCACACACACACACACACACACACACACACACACACACACACACACACACTGTGAGCAGCAGGTCAGAGCGGGTGTGCGAGCATCTGAACACAGATCTGATTGAACCTTTGATGTTGTCAATCGAGCGGCCGGACTGGTGTGTGTGTGTGTGTGTGCGTGTCCTGCTGTGTTAACCCTCCAATCACAGAACAGATCATATTGTTCCCGTTGTCTCCTGGTGTGTAAACAGAGAATGAACTCATTTAAAGGAGCAGTTCCACATTTTCCACACTCCGAAAGCTGCACAGCGTAAACTCGGACCCCCTGCGCGCTCTCAAACGCATCAGGACCTCCCCGTTTCCTGCCGCCTGTGAACGCACCTCGTTCAGGAAGCAGTCGTTAAACCGTCGGTTCTGATCAGAGGCAGCTGGGTCGGGGTTTCTTCTTCTTCGTGGGACCTTCAGGAGCGCCTTGGCGCGGCCTGTTTCGTGCCGACCCGCTGTCTCTGTGAAGTGCTGCAGCCAAAATAAAGTGAAGTCTTCCTCTCCGGGGGTCAGAGGTCGCCCCCGCCGCTGTCGCAGGTGGCCGCTGTTCCCCTCCTAGTTACCGTCGCCCGCGGCGACCAGGTGTCGGGTGATTGATGAGGGCCCTTTGTATTTCTCCTCCCGCTAATGCACGGGAAGTCGCCACCCGCGACCTCTGACCCGGCTGACCCCCGCGGCATGCTGGGTAACAAGCTGAGTACCTGTCACACACACGCTGCCTGTAATGAGGCGGTGGAGCCGGCGGCTCTTTCATCTTCCCCTCTCCTCTCCGTCCCGCTGCTTTTTCTCCTCCCGCTCGCCCAGGAGGATTGTGGGAAGGGGAAGGTTTTTTTTTTTTTGAAGGGGGGGGTGTGTTTCCCTGCAGAGTTTGTTCCGCTGCAGCTCTGCCGCGGTGCCTTTGAGCAAACGCAGCGGTGGAACCGACCCGCTGCTCTTTGATTCGTGGGGTTTTTGTTTTGCCCCGAACTTTGTCTGCCGGAAAACCAAAGATGGCTGCTGTTTTATGGATCGCCGCCGTACGTCTTTCATTCACCCCTCAAAACCTGATTGGCCGCCAGCGATGAGACTCAACAGGTGAGGACCTGTCGTCCAATAACTGACGAGGAGGAGGAGGAGGAGGAGGAGGGGGTGGAGGGGGGGGCGGGACTTGACGATCAGTCGGTTCCTCGAACAAGTGGCATTAATTAACACTGGCAGGTAAACAGGAAGTGTGTGTGCATGCACATGTGTGAGTATGGTGTCTGTGTGTGTATGTGTGTGTGTGTGTGTGTGTGTGTGGGGGGGGTGTCTCAGTGCTCTGCTTTTCCACCAAAATGAATGCGAGGTCCCTCTGAAAGCTTCTTGTTAATTATCCAATTTAAACTGATGAAATTGAAACTTGAACCCCACAAATGAATTAATTAGCCTAATTGTTGCTGGCAGTGTGTGTGTGTGTGTGTGTGTGTGTGTGTGTGTGTGTGTGTGTGTGTGTGTGTCTGCGTTTAGTGTGAATCCAAACACACACATGACGACAAACATTCCTGCAAAAAAACAAACCGTGGATATTCAGCGTGATGACAGGCGATAATGAAGCAGAAGCGTCGCGTTTGTGCGACCGCGTCGGTCGGCGTTTCACGAGACAGCGCCGGCGCTGTGCGTTCGCCGGCCCGGCGACCGCGGCGCTGACGGGTTTCTGAGGCGTGCGCAGGACGGGCCCGGGCCGCTCTGACCTCTGACCTCCGACCCCTGGGCTGTGTTTGATATTGTTAACGCGGCGTGATCTCAGTTTCCCTGTCACATCTCTCTGACACATGCTCTAATGAGGCGGGGGGCGCTCCTGTCTGCAGCAGAGGTCAGAGGTCAGGGGGCGGGGTCAGAGAGTGAGCGGCGCTGTTTGTGTTAGTCTCCGCGCAGAGAGGCGACTTTGAAGAGGCAAACTCGACGTCCCGCCCGTGAATGTTGGACCAGTTGGATCTGAGTGTGTGACGACAACACAACAACAACAACACACACTGCTTTTGTGATAAAACTTTATTCACACACACACACACACACACGGACCACATGCTGGTTTTACTCCTGACCCCACCCCCTCCTCGACCTGAGCTACGACTGTCAGCCCCATTATTACCTCCCCCCCCCCACATCCTCTTTCTTCTGTCATTTAACGACCCCCCCCCTTCCTGCTCCCCTGCTATGCTAACTGCCCCCCCCCCCATTTCTTCCAAATGGCTTCCTTTTGTGGTTGAACCCATTTGTTTCTCAACAGGCTGCTCAGGAGGAGCGCGGGCTGCTCCTCCTCCCTCCTCCTCCTCCTCACTGTAAACATCATTCAGCACCATCAGACTGGTGTTGAAATGCAGCTAAAGTTTAGCTGCATCAGTGCAGCTCATTGTTGAATAAATATTATTATTACTACATTTAAATGAAAAAATAAATGTTGACATCAACGAGGAAGGTGCTTCACCAGGTTTAACAAAAATTAAATTGATTAAATTAAATTAAATTAATTTAATTTTTTCTAATTAATATTTTCTTTTAAAAAATCATGTTTTTTTTCTTTTTAATTCTTTATTTCCTTATTTTTACACGTGAGCGTGGGTGCCAGCTCTTTGTGGAGCGGCTCCTCTTGCATTTACGCTCCGAAGAGACGGAGCAGGAGCAGGTGGAGGTGGAGGAGGGGCGGGTGGACACTTAACGTCCTCCTCCTCCTCAGCAGGAGACACAACAGGGACAGACTGAAGAGGTTTATCTCTAGAAATATTTGTGCCCCCCCTCTCGATTTAATCTGAAATTATGACGACTGATGTCCCCCTGATCTGGATTAGATTGAGTGTGTGTGTCTGTGTGTGTATTTTTATCACGCTGTAAGTATCAGAGGAGAAGCAGTGATTTTGTTTTAATGACACCTAATAAATTCAAAAATCTCCTTCAAGCCCACAAAATATAAAAACTATAAAAAAAATACTTCTTTTTTTAATTTTAGGAAGTTTTAATTTAAACAGTCACTTAGTCACACAGTCAGTTACACTCCTGTTGTTTGTGGTGCTGGTTCCTCTTCCACACATACGCATCACTTCCTGCCGTGTCACATGACGTTAAGACGGCACACACACACACACACACACACGCTCAGCACGTCCTGTCCTCCTGCGTCTATATTTAGCACGTTCGATCTTCGCCGTGTGTCGAGCAGTCGATAAAATCAGACGGTCGCCGTCGGACATTGTGTCTGAACCTGATCCACCCCCACCCCCCACCTCCACCCTCCCCGCAGGAAGCGGCAGCTTCCATACGAGCACTTCCTCCTCTTCCTCCTCTTCCTCCTCCTCCTCCTCCTCCTCCTCCTCCTGTCTGTGCGTGGATGAAAAAATGAACACTCGCCGCTCAGGTGTTTAATATCAGCACCTTCACGTCCACAGTCAGCAGCCCGGGGGTGGGGGGGGGGGGTCAAAGGTCAAAGGCCGCAGCAAATATCTGAGGGGGCGTGGATCGATGGCAGACGGGCCCAGCCGGCTAATGTTTGTTTATTTCCTCTCTTTAAAGACTCTGTTGATCTCCACCTGCCCGTGACTGCGTTGTCTCTGTGTCAGAGGGCGCTCGATGCGTCCGACGGGACGTCCCGTCCAGGTCCCCGGTTCCTTCGAGCCTGCCGGGGCGGTAGGGTGGGGTGTGGTCATGTGGATGACTGTTCTAATTCATCTGTTAGGAAGCTGAGACACTGGAGGTGTGGTCGGACCACGCTCTGTTCGGTTCTGCTCTATTCTATTATGTTCTGTTCTATTTTAGTCTGTTCTGTTCTGTTCTGTTCTGTTCTGCTGATGGAGGGACGACTCTGCTGCTGTGCAGCCGACATGGAGCCACTTTGTCTTCCTGCTGCTTCTTCCTTCTACACGGCCGAGCAGCTACACAAACATGCAGCGTGTGTGTGTGTGTGTGTGTGTGTGCGTGTGTGTGTGTGTGTGTGTGTGTGTGTGTGTGTGTGTGTGTGTGTGACAGCATGTAGCAGAGCAGCCGGGCGGAACCTGCTCGGCTGCTTTCACTTGTGTATGCTTGTCTATATGTCTGTGTGTACATTATATGTAGAGTGTGTGTGTGTGTGTGTGTGTGTGTGTGTGTGTGTGTGTGCAGTATAACCTCTCACACACTTGTGTAATTAATTTTCAACATGGCTGGGTTTTCAGTGTGTGTGTGTGTGTGTGTGTGTGTGTGTGTGTGTGTGCAGTAGGGGTGGTAGCTGCCGTCAATACTAATTTGGTACCAGAGAAAACAAATGTATTTAATCCCTGGATGTCTTGTCCTGTTTTCCTTCCCCCCCCCCCTCTCTCTCCCCCCTCACCCCCCCTCAACCCCCCCACCCCTCGCGGGCTGATAGCCATTAGTGCTGCAAAGGGAATTTTAATGCAGGGGGGAGGATGAATATTTAAAACACACTCTGACTGGAGCAATAAAAGGAGAAGGACACATCCTTCATTTGGAGAGCACACACACACACACACACACACACACACACACACACACACAGAGGCAGGAGTGTGTTTATCTGACACACTGACACTCTGGTCCGGTTTCACAGAACCAGTTCAGCCGGTCTGACCTGAGATCAGCCGCCGCGTCGTCGTTTGTCGTCATCCCGTCCGAGCGTACAGATGATAATAAGGTTGCCGTGGTTACCACATGAAAGTTCTGACTCAACCCCCCCATGTACTGCAGTACTTTGCAGGGGCGAAGTATTGTCTCCTTAACTGTATTTATACTTTGTAGATACTTCAAAGAAGCAGTTACGTAACGTTCATGTAGCAGTGAAACAATGTAACAGTTAGTGTAACACACACACACACACACACGCACCGTGTACCAGCTGAGTATGCGTTACATGTTGTGTTGACCCAAAAATAGAATGACTCTGTGTAACAGCAATACACAACATCAAAGTGTAACACAACGTGCCGCAGAAGTCGGAACACAACAACACGCAGCGAACGTCGCGGTGATGCATTGCCACGGTTACACAACCGGGCCGCAACACTACACTGCAGCGCCGGGAACACATCCATCATTCAACACGCAGCGAAACACAACTCACTGCGACGCACTTTTTTTTTTTTTACACAATTCCTGCTCTGAATTTTTTTTTTTTTTTTTTACAGCGCGCTTGTTGAATGAGTAAAAGAGCAACAGGTGAAGCTCGTCGTCTGTTGCTACGGAAACGAGGCGTGCGCTCTGCCTTTTTTTTTTTGTGTGTGTGTTGTGGTTTTTATTGTGCGTCTCCTCAGAAAAACAAAAAACGCCCGAGGCAGCACTTTTTTCAACACGACTGGAAACCGAAAAAATCGTTTGAGCCGAGATTATAAAAGATGTTTTTTAACACACCCGCGGAGGTGCGAGGGTGTGTGTGTGTGTGTGTGTGTGTGTGTGTGTGTGTGTGTGGGGGGGGGGCTTGAACAGGTGGTGTCTTCGGGACGACACGCACCGCAACACGTTGGAGACGCACAGACCCACATTCACATGCCGCTGTTGTTCTGCTCCGTTGCAGTTGTGTTGGTGCTGTAGTTGTTTTGTGTGTAACGTTGTGGTGAGTGATGCAACACAAGGACGGGGGGTGGGGGGGGTTGTGTGTGTGTGTGTGTGTGTGTGTGTGTGTGGGGGGGGGGGGGGGGGCAGAAGAAACCCGATGTTCTTGTGTTCATGTAAACACAACGAGCACAAACACAATGCCGCCGCAGTGTGTGATTTGTCAGATAGTCTGTCCCGCTCTCCCTTTTTAAACGGGCCTCCATCAACAACAGACCCCCCCACACACACACACACACACGCCCCGACCCCCCCATTGTGTTTTCACACAGAACAGCACGGACGCACAAAGATCAAACACTTCAAACAGGCCGCAAACGCACAAACCTGGAGCTGCGGCAGCTCCCATGAAGAGACGAGAGAGATAGGCTGCCGGACTGGATGAGTGTGTGTGTGTCTGTCTGTCTGTGTCTGTGTGTGTGTGTGTGTGTGTGTGTGTGTGTGTCTGTCTCTGTGTGTGTGTGTGTGTGTGTGTGTGTGTGTGTCTCTGTGTGTGTGTGTGTGTGTGTGTGTGTCGTCATAGCTTCGCAGTGACTCATCGCAGGTTGAGGAGTTTAAGTATGTGTGCGCGATGGACAGATAACGAAATAAGTGAGGGTTTGTTGTCAACATTAGAAGCCTGAGTAACTGTGTGTGTGTGTGTGTGTGTGTGTGTGTGTGTGTGTGTGTGTGTGTGTGTGTGCGCAGAGCTGTCGTTAGCGCCTGCAGTCCTGACGAAGCTTCGGCAAAACCAGAGATCATCAGATAATCGCTGAGATATGAAAGAGACAATTTGCAGTGTGCGATTGATTCGGACTCCGGGAGTGAGTGTGTGTGTGTGTGTGTGTGTGTGTGTGTGTGTGTCTGTGTGTGTGTGTGTGTGTGTGTCTGTGTGTGTGTGCGTGTGCGTAAAGCGATCCCCTCCAGGTGTATCGGGTGATGGCTCGGTTGTCGTGCGGCGCGTTTCCACAGCTCGGCTTCCTGCGCGAGGAGCAGGAAGCGGCGCTGGAAAACGAGCGTATCAGACTGATCCCGGGTCAGATTTCAGGCGGCAGAGGAACCGGTTTGATGCTTCGTCACGTTCCGTCCCTCCTCG
>JAFBJZ010000956.1:120000-127500 GCA_016785225.1 Psettodes erumei | reverse complement strand
GTGTGTGTGCGTCTACGTGTGTGTGTGTGTGTGTGTGTGTGTGTGTGTGTGTGTGTGTGTGCAGGTTTAATGACTGTCCCCATGTGGACGGACACAGTTTGGCTTTCAGCCTCTACTCACTTTCTTACTGCCTGTACACACCGTGTGTGTGTGTGTGTGTGTGTGTGTGTGTTTGTGTTCTGGTGTCAGCGCTGCCTCAGTAAAATGTGTGTGTGTGTGTGTGTGTGTGTGTGTGTGTGTTTTTGTGCGTGCAGGTGATTTATCTAAGTCAGCGCTCGCTCGGCCGACCACCGCCGTTGAATCCTAATTCTCTCTCTCTCTCTGTCAAAGAGCTGCTGTTCGTTCGGAGTAAGGAGGGTGGAGGAGGGAAGGTCTCTCCTCCACCCTCCATCTCTCCTTCACCCCCCCACCCCCAGCCCCTCCATCCTTCCTCCTGCCCCCCCCCCCCCCAGGTAGTCCTCTGTCTCTGAGAGCTTTGGCGTGTTTGCAGCGACGGACGCAGATTTAGCAAAACTGCACTGTTGGATTTAATACTTTATGACACGCACACACACACACACACGTACACACATAAACACACACACACACACACACACACACACACACACACACACACACAGCATCTGTCTTGTATTATTTATTGGAGTAGTGTCATCATCCATAAGTGATAAACTCCCCGCAGAGTCAAACAGGAAGTTGTGGGAACGAGGAGAATGTGGCGTCGCCCTTTTTTTTTTTTCCTGCCACAACCTTTCACACACACACACACACACACACACACACACACACACACAGACACACACACACACACTGTCTGACCATCACAGTCACTGGGTAAGGCCCAGCTGAGGGGCGGGGTGCGTCAGAGAGGATGGCGAGGTTTTTCTGATCAATAATCAAAGTTTTCTTCTGCGCTCGTTGTGTTTCTCTGCACGCACACACTCTTCATTGTGTTACGTTTGTGTCCTAACGTCAGCTGGTGTAACGGCAGACACACACCGGCCTGTTTTTTGTAAATATTCAACGCTGTGTCGTCCGGTTCTGACAGAACAGGGTCGGGTGGTGTTTGCGTGCGACGCGCTGACGCCGGTTTGTTTAGCTTGTTTACCAGATGACAGCTGTTTGTTGTGTGTCTCTGGTAACACATGTGTGTTGCTAACAGCATCGATCAATGATTGTGTGTGTGTGTGTGTGTATTATTAAAGATAGAAAATTATCATAAATCCAGTCGCAGCAGTAAACATCAGCACCGAGGCTCCGTGGTTCCGCCCGGCTCTCTGTCATTACAGCGTCTCCGGAACGCCGGCGCTCCGGTTAACCGCTTCATTCTGGTGACTCCGCCCCCCACACACACACACACACACTCACACACACACACACACACACACACACACAAATAACCAACCACCGGTCCCGCTGCCAAAACCAGTCACCACATTCCTCAACAGGAGGAATAAAGTTTGTTTTTCTGTTTCACGACGGAGGGGGAAAAAAAAAACAGGGTGTGGGGGGGCGTGAAAGGAGGGAGGAGGAGGAGGAGGAGGGAGGAGAAGGAGGGATGGAGAAAAAGAGAGGGAGGCTAATGCAGTTTGATGTATTAATCACAGTCAGAGGTAATTGAGAGGCAGAGCGAGGAGCGGGCGAGCGAGCTGTCCTCCATCACTGTCTCGTTCTCTCTCTCTCTCTCTCTGTGTAAACACTGCTACTGTACCCACTGAATATTAATGCCCCCCCGTGTGTGTGTGCGTGTGTGTGTGCGTGTGTGTGTGTGTGTGTGTGTGTGTGTGTGTGTGTGTGTGTGTGTGTGTGAGTGATGGCGCAAGTGTCCTTACAAGAGTCCATGTTGTTCTTGTTTTTGGCATCGGCTTTGACTCTGTGTGAGTGCGTGTTTGTGTGTGTGTGTGTGTGTGTGTGTGTGAGTGAGTGTGAGAGTGAGAGAGTGTGTGTGTGTGTGTGTGTGTGTGTGTGAGAGTGTGTTGTTGTTTTGCGGACACGCAGTGCATCCCTTTTTTTTTATGTTTTGTGTGACGTCCTCACGAGCCGAGCCGGGTCAGGAGACGCACGTTTAGCCTAGCTTAGCGCAAAGACTGGAAGCGGGGGGAAACTGCTAGCCTAGCTCAGAGCGAGGGCTACGGCGACGAACGTAGAGAAGAAACACCTGCTCGTTATCATTTATTAATTATTAATTTTTACTGAAATGATGTAAAAGAACAGAAATAGAAGCGACGACTCTTATTAAACGGTTTATTTCTTATATGACGAAGATTAACACGGATGTGCGACACGCAACAAAACAACGTGTTGGTAGAAAGAAACCTTTGCTAATTTATGAGCTAATTGGATTAAGCACCACGGTTTGGTAAAATAAAGATAAAAATTTAATTGATTAATTTAATTAAATTTAATTAATTTATTAAATTAATTTAATTAAATTCCTTGATTACAAAATATATATAAATATATATATACACATATATAAAACAGTAACAGTGTAAACACTTAATAAATGTAAGAATAAAAAATAAATGTAAATAAAACAAAAATATTTTTTTAAAAAACAGCTGGGAAGAAGAATTGATTTGTAGAAGGAAAAAAATATTGTGTAGTATGTGATCATGAATCGCAGATACCCGATCCAGTATTCGAGGCAGTATCACAGGTACTTTGTGGTACTAGTATCTGTGTTCATACTGCATTTGTGTGTCACATCTTGAGAGCTATGAAATAAAGCCTGACCTTTTACACTGCGCACACAGATGGCTGTCAGACTCACACTTCACAGCTGGGGAGGGTGTGTGTGTGTGTGTGTGTGTGTGTGTGTGTGTCTGTCTTTGTGTGTGTGTGTTTGGGGTCAAAGGTCAGGGAAAATATCTGAGAGTCTGTTAGAGGAGTTTGGTTTGTGATCCGTGAATCTTTTCATTCCTGTTAAAAGATAAAACAGCTTGGTGTAACACACACACACACACACACACACACACACACACACACACACACACACGGGTCAGCTGACTGGCTCACAGAGGTCAGAGGTTGTTGTTGTTATGTTGGCTTTCATCAGTGTTTATGAGGGTTTTAGTCCACAGGAGTGTGTGTGTCTATGTGTGTGTGTGTGTGTGGGGTCACAGTGCAGTTCAGTCCCAGTCTGTCTCTGCAGGTGTTATTAGTGTGTACGTGTGTGTGTGTGTACATGTGTGAGTCTGTGCGCGAAACTCTGCTCCCTGATTGGTTCCCTCCTCACTTGTTCCCTCTCCTCACCTGTTTCCTCGTCTCCTCCACTCTCTCGGCACGGACGGAGGGATCCTAGCGGTCAGATTTATTTCCCATCATGCACCTCTGCTTCATCATCTTCTTCCCGATCGCTCCTTCATTGTGATTCAGAGAGAGCCGCTGCCCCCCCCAGCTGCTGATTAGACTTGGCATTAGCGTTAGCATTAGCCTGTCCGCTCGTTCCCTATGGGCCTGTTGTCTCTTTTGGCTAGCCGCAGCGACAGTCTTGGCAAACTAGCGCGCTAATCCAGGCTGGATGCTAATGAACTCTGGCCGGCGTCCACCCCGCTCCTGCAGAGACGTCTGTTTCCATGAAGCCCGGCGGGCCGACCCGGCTAAACGGGCCGGCGCAGGGCGGGGCGGACGGAGCGAGCTAACCGCTAGCTGTTAGCGCACGGCGGGACGATCTCTTTACGTCTTCCTCTTCCGGCTCGTCGACTTTCTGGCCTTGCGCTTCACCTGTCTCAGGCCCGGTAACATTCGGGAACCCGGTTCCCTGAATCAGAACCACGTGACGGGCCCGGACAGCGGTTCTGCAGAACCTTCTCCTTCCTGTTTCCGCCCCGTCCGCGTCCAGACCGTGTTTATTCCCACAGTCGAAGCTCGTCGCTCACAAACGTGCACCGGCTCGGTCCGTCATCATTTTCCTTCCCTCTATTGTTTCCAGACAATCGACCCGACCTGAGGTGCTCCACCCCCCCAACACACACACACACACACACCCCGCTCTGCTGCATGACTATTTTTATTTTACTCACACACACACATAGAGACTCACGCATGCATGCATACAGAGCCTCACCTCCCCCAGGCCCACACCTGCACGCACACACACACACACACACACACACACACACACACACACGAGCCGAGCTGCAGACAGATGTCCTGAGAGTCGCTGTGATTTATGATCTGCACGTATGGAGTAGGGGGGTGGTGGTGGGGGTGAAGGAGAAACCGGAGCTTACAGGATGACTGGTTGTGTATTCACATTCATAAAAACACACACACACACACACACACACACACACACACACAGATGCTGATGCAGTATTTGAGTCAGTACATGACAGTACACTCTTGTACTTGTATCTGCTGGAGAAGTTCACTTCGCCGAGTATAACTTGTCGGTAAAGAAGTAACTTTCCAAGAGCCCCCCCCCATGTGCTTCAAACGTCCCGGAGAAAACCAGGAAGTGAGTTGTGCTTCCATCAAAAGAGGATCATGGGTAATGTAACGCCAGCTGAACAGAGTCAGACGAATGATTTCCTGCTGTCCACTCCACGGTGGTGTGTGTGGTGGGTGTGTGTGTGTGTGTGGGGTCAGAGGTAAGCTGCGGTGTGTGTGTGTGTGTGTGTGTGTGTGTCTGTGTTGTGGTTGTCATCTCACACACACACACACACAGACACACACACAGGAAGCAGTTTCCTCGTGTTTTCACTGAACTCTCTTCACTCTCAGGGTTTCAAAGCTCGTCGTGTGTGAACGCAGCTCACAGGAGACGGATGAAACACGCTGTCATCCTCTCTCAAGTCTGTGTGTGTCTGTGTGTGTCTGTGTGTGTGTGTGTGTCTGTGTGTGAGACAGAGAGAGATGGGCAGAGCAGAAAAATGAAAACTCTATAGATCCCGTCCCCACCCTCCACCTCCTCCTGACCTCAGCCTGGGAATACCAAACGCCTGTGTGTGTGTGTGTGTGTGTGTGTGTGTGTGTGTGTGTGTGTGTGTGTGTGTGTGTGTGTGTGTGTGTGTGTGTGTGTGTGTGTGCGTGCGCGTGGCGGACAGATTGGCAGCTTGACTTTACACCAGGCGCTCCTATGAAAGCTGAAACAGTGGCGGCCCTGCTGTGAAATCCGGGTCTTTGTGTTTGTCAGAACCAGAACCCGCTGCTGCTTTTATTCTTCAGTCCGCTTGATTTCTGTTTGTTTCCACGTCTCGGCGTTTAATTACCGTAACGCGACCGCGGCGTCGGGCTCAGATCGGACCCCCGGTTCTGTTTGTGGTTTGCGGATCCGGCGAGCGTGAAATTATGGTTCCGTGTGGTTGAGAAACGAAGGCTGCGTTCGGCTGCGCCGCGTCGGTTAAAAAAAAAAAAAAAAAAGACATTTCTGACAGTTTGCTCCGTCAGCCGGCGTCACGGTTCGGGTCCAGGTCCAGGTCCAGGTCCAGGTCCAGCTGCCGGGACGGGTCGGCTCGGGATCGGTTGCGTAAAACCCGCCGCTCGTCACCTCTCTGAGTTACGAGCACCGGGGTTCGGAGCCGACCCAGTTCGCGCGGCGTCCCGCTGGTTCAGAACACGCCCGGCGGTTTGGGTTCGGAGGAGGAGGGAGGAGATTTACTCTGAGTCAGAACCCGGCACGTAAATCTGGAAGTTCTCACCCCCCCACACACACACACACACACACACACACACACACACACACACACACTCCTCCCCCCACCCTCGGCACCACAGTTGGACGACAGCCGAGCGAATCCGAACCAAATCTCCTCGCTCTCGCATCTCTCCCGCTCCGTCTCTCCCTCTTTTCATCACTCCACCTTTCTCTCGTTCTTTCATCCTCCCTCGCTCCCCCGTCCTGGAGCCAATTATAACCTGCTGCAGGAGGGGGAGGAGGGGGAGGGAGGGGGAGGAGGAGGAGGGAGGTGTTTTTAGGGATTAACATACCAGAGCTGTCAGCTGGAATCCACTTCATCCCTCTTTCTTTCTCTCTTTCTCTCTTTCTTTCTTTGTTTTTGCTGCGTTTCCTTCCTCCGATGAAACTAAAGTTTAGTTACGACACACAATAAAATAAGAAAAACACAATAAACCTGCAAATGTACACATGTAAAACACAATATTTAACATGTACTAAAACACAGGAAGTACTGTTATTATTATTAGTAGTAGTATTAGGTGCTTTATTTGTTGTTTTATTGTTATGTTGTTAAAGGGCCAGTTCACACAACTTTACACACAACAACAGACGTGATTTGTGCAGACTGACCCTTCCGCGCCGACGCCGGGGGGGTGGGGGGCGTTTCGCCCTGAATGACCATGTTGTGTAGTAGTTGTGTAGCGAGGATGAGGACACGCTCTTCATCCTCTGCACACACTTCTGCTTTGTTGTGCTGTTTTGTCAGTTCAGACGCATCAGCAAGTCAGAAATGCACTTACGCACAAAAACGCAGACGGACACGGGGTCAGTTCGTGGGGGTGGGGGTGAGTGTGTGTCTGTGTGTGTGTGTGTGTGTGTGTGTGTGTGTGTGGGGGGGTCTCGCCCTCCACCCCCGTCAGCTTTGCGTTGAGGATTGTGTGAGAGTTTGTGCGTCGGGTTGAGCGAGCAGCGAGGCAGCAAATTAAAAAACACAAAGTGAGGAGGAAGATTTATACAAGTTCATTTCTCTGATGTGTGAGTCTGTGTGTGTGTGTGTGTGTGTGTGTGTGTGTGTGTGTGCGTTGCCTCCGACTTCAACAGATTGCTGTGTCAGTGTCTCTGTCACTGTCAGCTTTGAACGCAACACACACACACACACATGCACACACACTACAGGCCCGTCAGAGTTGACAGCTGTGTGTGTGTGTGTGTGTGTGTGTGTGTGTGTGTGTGTGTGTGTGTGTGTGCGGTTCCCTTCTCGACAACACTGTAGTTTACCTGAGGATGTGACTTGTGTGTTTGCAGTGTGTGTGTGTGTGTGTGTGTGTGTGTGTGCTCCAGAGTTATAGCTCCGTGCGCTCTGCCAGTATAACACCAGATTTACTGCCTCAGTGGTAACACACACACGCACACACACACACACACACACAACACACACACACACACAGACACACACACACACACACACACACCTGCAGGGCAAAGGAATGCAGGCGTACGACTAAACTCCGGGAACCAGATGAGAGACTCAGCTGACCTGTTTCATCTTCGTGAGAGTGTGTGTGTGTGTGTGTGTGTGTGTGTGTGTGTGTGTGTGTGTGTGTGTGTGTGTGTGTGTGTGTGTGTGTGTGTGTGTGTGTGTGATGCGAGGCGCAGTGATGCTGAGTGACAGATGCAGGGGTGCAGCTTGTTTCTGTTACACAAAGACAGAGGGAGGGATACAGTGAGCTCGGGCGCACAGATTTACGGATTCCATCACGCCGGCCGCGCTCCGCGCAGGAAACGGACGGTTCTCGGCGCCGGTTCTCCCGGGCCACGCGCTGGTACCGAGCAGAACGTTCCCGTAAAGTGCCGACGTCTGGCGCGGATCTCGTCCA
>JAFBJZ010000956.1:105000-115000 GCA_016785225.1 Psettodes erumei | reverse complement strand
TTTTTTCCCCGCTCGGCATAAACGAAGTCGTTAATTTCCCCACTTTCCGCAGCCAAATGATTAATTAGACACACATCTGAGGAGTTCGGCGTCTCTCTCCCTTTATTACCCGTGTCTCCGCTCATTGTTCTGCCTTGGCTGCGAACGCCTCGTTACCACTTACCCCAATTAAGACGAGTGAAGTGAAATAGTTGAAACTGGCAGAAACAGGAAGTGGAGGGGTGGGGGGGTTTAAATGTCATCCCTGTCTTCTCTTGTGGGGGCCGACTCTCTCTCTCTCAGCCCACAGGTCGTACGTATGCCATCTGTAAACACAATTATTCACAGCTGCTCGCACGCCCACAGGCTACTGCCACCCAGTGTGTGTGTGTGTGTGTGTGTGTGTGTGTGTGTGTGTGTGTGTGTGTGAGAGAGAGATAGCGATAGAGAGCAGGAGAGTGTGTAAGTGGCTGTATCTCCTCATACACAGTTGAATGAGGTCAGGGTTATGTGTGTGTGTGTGTGTGTGTGTCTGTGTCTGTGTGTGTGTGTGTGTGTGTGTGTCTGTGTGTGTGCGTTGCACCTTGAGGGGACGGTAGTGTTGTACAATCTTCCACTTTGATGGTCAAACATGTTTTAGCTGCAGGTGTTTTCTCAAGGAAGTGTGTGTGTGTGTGTGTGTGTGTGTGTGTGTGTGTGTGTCTGTCGTACCGGCACGGAGGGTCACCAGATTACAGCTGTCCTTCTGAGGATTAACACGCCGCTGCAGATACGCCTCGCTCGCTCTTGTCCGTCCGTTCAAAAACCCCCAAACCTTTATTGCTACAAGAGGCGAGCGCGGTTCATCCGCCGCTGCCGCCGCCAAAATGTCAAGGAGCGGCGGCGAACGCGCGAGTACGAGGCGTCACACACACACACACACACACACACACGGGAGGTATCTCAGTTTTGTGCTCGTGTGCGTCACGTGACCGAAGGCGCCGTAACGTCGTCGGTGGCTTTTGCATTTACACATAAATAACAACACGTGTCCGACCAGATTTAACGCGTCTCCTCCACCTGCTTTTAAAAGGCGGATTATATCCACATATACGTAATCTGGGCGTAATCCAGAGCCGGAGCGGGCGATCTCCCGTCACGTGACGCACGGACGAGGAAGTTGTGACAGTTGAGTTTAGTGACGCTGGAGTTCGCTTCCTTCTTCTTCTTCTTCTTCTTCTTTGACGCATCCCTACACTTCAAAATAAAAGCCCGGCACTTTACGTTACCCCACACACACACACACACACACACACACACAGACTGTGTACTGCTGCCCCCAATACTCACTGTCGAGCATGAAATGCGTATTAATCCGCTGCTAAAAATAGTTCCAGCGTTTCTCCCACTGTGACAGTTCTCTGAGAAATGTTTTAATAAAGTACAATAAAACAAAAGCCTCCTCGCCTCGCGTCGGGGACGTGTTGTCGTACGCCCCCCCCCCCCACCAGAGACGGAGCTCGGCGAGATCTGTATCGTGTCGGCTCTCCTCCTCCTCCTCCTCCTCCTCCTCCTCCTCCTCCTCCTGCCCTCCGTCCTGTAAATGGTCAGATAATGGACGTTAATTCCATCAGCCCGTCCTCGCTCTGCTAATGCATCCCACTTCCTGTCTGTGATGGACGTATGGAGGGGGAGGGGGGGGCCCAAATGGGGGGGGTATCAGTCGTGGGATCTGTGTGTGTGTGTGTGTGTGTGTGTGTGTGTGTGTGTGTGTGTGTGTGTGTGTGTGTGTGTGTGTGTGTGTGTGTGTGTGTCAGTTTGGAGAGAGGGGGATGTACAGATGATGATGGTTAGGGGGGGTCTGCTGCCTGACACTGATGCTTGCAGGATAACAAGCTGATTTATGAAGTGTGTGTGTGTGTGTGTGTGTGTGTGTGTGTGTGTGTGTGTTGGGTTGGGTGCACTCATCTCCCCAGATGAAACCACATGCAAACATACTCTATTTAGCAACACACACACACACACACACCACACCCTCAGCCTCTTTATCTGCTGATTGCATCAGTCTGAGAGCTGAAGTAATCGCTACACAACACGACACAACACTACACTACACACACACACACACACACACACACACACACACACACACTCACTCTGAGCCGCTCTATCTGGGCTCTTAATCAGCACCAGTCCGATTCGCAGATAAGACGGTTAAAAACGCAGAGAGGGTTCACGTGTCCGCCGACGACGTCAGCTACGCTAACTCGTTTAGCTCGACACACGTGGCTTCGTCACGCAAACGTGTTGCGTGTCTGCGTGCAGTGAGTCCCGGCTTCGCAAACCCCCCGCACGCGTCTCATTGGTCGGTTTGGTTTCACTCCTCTGGTTCGCAGATGAAAGTTGTCGCGTTGTTGTTTTTGTGTGTAAAACAGGCTCAAAGACGGCGTTGTGTTTTGTCACCACCATCGCTCCTTATCTCACCATCTCACAAGAGGCCCCCCCTCCCTCCCGTGGGTGATGATGATGATGATGATGATGATGATGATGATGGAGTTGGGGTGGGGGCCACAGATCTTCAACGCGGGTCCAGATGAGGGTTCTACCCAGCAGTTAAAGTAGAGAAGTCTTACGGGTCAAGGGTGTAGGGTTCCTCGAGGAACAGGAAGTTTCAACGCGTCAGACAGGAAGTCCAGGGGTCATTTAGGAGGTCCACTGGGGGAGGTGGGGTTCCCTGAAGTAGGTCTCAGAGTCCTCCTTGAGGAGGTCTCAGGGTTCACTGAGCAGGATCCAGTCATGCCATGTTTCTTCATCATCTCTGAGGGGTTTCCAGGGTTTTCTTTAGGAGGTTACCAGAGTCCTTCAGACGCTCCAGGGATCAGCGAGGAGGTTTTGGCTCCGCGAGCCCTTTAGTCCTCCACGAGGTGTTACCGAAGAAGTTCTTGGTGTCAAGGGTTACCCCGAAGCTTCAAGAGACCAGAAGACATTTTATCACACCGATGATGGTTCATAGTCCCCACAACAAGTCCTTGTGGAGGTCCAGCCCCAAGTCCAGCGATCATTTAGATAGTTCTTTGGTTAACTGCGGAGGTTCTGGGAATTCCTTGTAGAGGTTTAGTGCTTCCTCAAGGAGTTTCTGGAGATCATTTCACATTGCCGTACACAGGGTTCCTGAGGAGGTTACGGATGTTTTAGGGTTCTTTGCAGAGGTTCTTTCATCATTTAGGAGGTTCTTTCATTAGCTGGCAAGGTCTCTGATGACATGAAGAGGTTTTCTGAGGTTTTTACCACGCGGGGTTCTTCCAGGGTTCTTCCAGGGTTCTCACGGGTTCTGTTACTGACCGGTGCGTATCTGCAGCGTCGACACAGGGCGGCCCAGTTCCTGTTTTGGAAACTGCTTACTTTGCAAAAACCCCATTAGCGGACTAATCATAGAGAAGCACGCCACACACTCACACACACACACACACACACACACACACACACACACACACACACACACTCATTAGAGGCCGGAGTGTTACACCACTTAATGCTGAGGAAAGAGGCTGAGTGTTCAAAGCCTTTCTGGGCTGAACAACACAGACACACACACACTCTCTCTCTCTCTCACACACACACACACACACACACACACACACTCAGGGCGTTACATAATGATGTAAGCAGCGGTCCACAGTTTTGGAAGTGGGACACTCGCTGAGAGACGGTCTGATGAAACCACGGTCCTGAGGATGTGTGTGTTTGTAGGTTCTGGAGTGTGTTTGTGTTTATGTATATGTGTGTGTGTGTGTGTGTGTGTGTGTGTGTGTGTGTACAGGGGCTCCTCATTAACCAGTAGATAAAAGGAGTGTGTGCAGCAACAGAAGAGGTGATTCCTCCCTGTGGACCCATACCTCCCTCTCTGTTTCTTATTTGTATCGCTGAGTGTGTGTTCTGTGTGTGTGTGTGTGTGTGTGTGTGTGTGTGTGTGTGTGTGTGTCTGTCGTCAGTGTGTGTGTGTGTGTGTGTGTGTGTGATGTCAAGAAGCTTTATAGTAACAGGCGGCGTTCTTTGGATGTCCTCTCTCGTCCCCGGGGAGAGAGAGAGAGAGGGAGGTGGATTTATTTTTCCAGGTCTGTTGTTTATTTGAGCTTATCTGTGGTGGCCGCTGTACACTACAGACGGAGCTGTGTGTGTGTGTGTGTGTGTGTGTGTGTGTGTGTGTGTGTGTGTGTGTGTGTGTGTGGCAGTGGCTGTAAATCGGAGCTCGGCCAGCATTCGACTGATGTACAAGGATGCTGCAGAACACACACACACACACTGTTGTGAGTCCATGATTGGGTTATTTTGCCGGCGTTGTAGGGAGATATAGATAGTGTGCGTTTGTGTGTGTGTGTGTGTGTGTTTTCTCTCCACTCGGTGTGTTTTTGTTCTTGCCTCCTTTGAGGAGGTGCCAGGGGGGTCGCCGAGTTCCAGGGTTGCTCCAGAAGGTTCCTGCACTGGTTTACAAATGTTCCCGGGGTCATTGGGAACGTCGCCGGGAAGGGGGGGTGGGGGGGTCCCGGAGTCAATTAGAAGTCCGGAGGATTTGTTCCAACCTTCCAGAGGTCCCTCAGGAGGTTCTGGTGGTCCTTCAGATTTTCCTCCTGGTTTAATTGAAGGGGTTCTGGTGCTGCCGAAGGTCTCGGAGGTCATTTCGACTGAGACAGATTGGGACTTGAAAGGTTCCACTGAGAGGGTCGGATCATTAAGAACATGTGGTTCTGGGACTCGCGGGTCCTCGGGAACGTTTGCAAAGGTGTAATTTAAGGGGTTCTGGGAGTTCGACTCGGGTTCTAAGTGCAGCACGGAGCAACAACCCAAACATTTGGCTCATACGTGAAGCTGAAACGTTCTTCAAGAACGTTCTTGTCTGCATTACCACTGAAACCATTTTCCAGGGATCGCCTGAAGGTTCAAGGTTCATTGAGAGGTTTCTCAGGAGGTCAGTGATTTATTATTCATTTAATACCCTGCTGGGGTTCTCAGAGTCACATGGAGGTTCCTGGGATGTTCTGACGTTCCCAGGGGTCTATCTGGAGCGTTTCAGAGGTTAGGAATTAAAAGGGTTCTAGGGATCATTTATTTCTTCTAGATTATCTTCAATCCACTGAATCGTTTTGTGTTTAAGGAGGTTGCAGGTGCCGTAGAGTTGCAGAGGTCGACCGCGACGCGTCTTTGAGAACGGTTGATGTTCACAGTCCAGTGAAGACCCTCGAGAACCTTTAAGGTGAGGGCCAGGAGCTTCCGGAGCGGGTTCTCTTTCCACGCAGAGGTTAAACCACTCGATGCCGCGCGGTCGAAGCGCCTGATTTTTTGCACCGGCGAGGGGCGGTTGGCGCTGTGAGTGAACATCGTTGACGTCAAGGCTAAATAAACACGACTTTATATTTTCCCCTTCATCTACTTTTCATCACTTTGTAGTCGCTCTTATTTATGAGCAACATAATAACTCTGTCCTCGTCGCCCAACGCCGAGCCTTGAATCGATAATGGGCTCCCGCCGTCCCGAAGGTGAACCGCTCGCGCTCCCTTCGAGTGCCTGCGCCTCCGTTATTGGTTTATTTGCCGACATATAACCTTTAACAAAGAGTCGCTTTAGAAGACGCGTGTACAGCCGCAATCATGAATATTCAGCGCCGCGAACCGCTCTGTATTCTCCTCGCAGCCGGAGCGTCTCGGCTCTTAAACTGCAGCTTGAATAAACTGTCAAACTGTCCTTTCTGTCAGCCCCGGTTTTCTTTATTGGCACGAAATATAAAAGCTCTCGAAATATAAAAAGCCCTTCCTGCGGAGCCCGAAAAAATAAAAGAAATAAAAGAGGAGAAAACACGCCGCCGGGGGCGTCAGCCGCGATAACGCGAGCGATGTCATCGATCTGAGCGTCGGGCGGTCGCCGATCGTCGTACGTACGAAATGAGAATATGGTGAAGATGTTTGATGTTAAATTAAATTATTTAAAATTCAATGAAAATAAATAAATAAAAATCAACTGATTTAATAAAAAAAATTTTCTTTAATTCAATAAATAATAATAAAAAAAAATTAAATAGATTTCACTTTCGCTGGAATAAATAAGGATAATAAATAATATAAATATAAATAATGAAATGAAAGTTTGTGGTCGCCCCGTGCCGGACTTGTTTCCGTCTTATTTTATTTTGACGCGTGTTGTCGGAGGTCGATGCTCGTGAGATTAACTCGGAGTTCAAAGTCGCCGCCGCCGAGCGAGCTAAAAGCGGCTCGGCCAAAGCCGCCTCCCGCCGGGCCCTGGCTCCGGTTAGCCGCCTCCGTTAGCGTCGGCAGCTGTTCCCGGTGGGCCCCGCCCGCGTCGCGGCGACGGCTCGGGGACAGATGGCCGGTCGGGGGGAGGGTGGGGGGTGGGGGGTGGGGGGCTATGACCCTGGGAACCTGTCCAACGAGAGAGCGGCGTTAGCGGGGGAGTTAGCCACAGGTCTGGTTGCTAGGTTTGGCTTTGCATCATGGGAACTGATGAACAGTGGCTGAAGTCCGTGTGTGTGTGTGTGTGTGTGTGTGTGTGTGGTGAGGTGATGTCAGAGCATTAATGGGGGAGAGTTAACATCAGGTAAACAGGTCCACACACACACACATCACATACACACACACACACACATACACACACACACACACACACAGGCTCCCCGGCGGGTGGAACTTTGTTTTCCTGATGTCCTGCTGCGGTCCTCTGTGGGGACGGGTCGCCATGGAAACAGGGATGTGGTTAGAGGTGGAGGGGGGGTTAGTTATCAGTGCCTGGTTACCTGACGCACAACCCCCCCCACACACACACACACACACACACAGAGCAAGAGACAATCGCAATAAAGTTTTCCGCGAAAGAAAGCGACAGCGCGGCGAATAAATATGAGAGAGAAGCGGCGTGGAGTGAAGCGAGCAGTAAAACACGACGAAGAGGAGGAGGAAACACAAACGCGAGACGGCGGCGTAAATGTCAGACGGCAGCTGGAACATTACGGCTCCTCCGAGCGACACACTCGTGTTTACGGAACGTGACAAACAAACAAACAAACAAACAAAACGCGTCGTGGTCTGATTTATATTATTACAGTTATAATTCACGTTGTGAGTCTTTCCTTATAAAAACGACTTAACCTGATGAGTATAACAGCTGCTTCACTTCCCATAATGCACCTGGGCGCTGGCTCTGCATCGTACCCCCCCCCCCACCACCTTTCATAACTTTATGCAACTGTACACGATCCAGATCCATGAATCCCTTTATCTGTCTGAGGCGTCGTTTGACCCCGCGCCTCGCTCTGCCCCGCCTCCTCGCCCTCGCGGGGGGTGGGGGTGGGTGGGTGGGGGTTGTTCGCCGTCTGCTCCGCCCAGTTCCCGCCAATTATCCCGCCTCAGAGTTCCCCTCGCTCGACCCGCGGGCCGGAACCGAGCGGCGAAGAAAGACGGGCAGCTCGGCGGTCCAGGTAACCGCGCGGTGTGTCTTCTAACAGGGGGGTGGGTGGATGGGGGGGTCCGCCTCTTCCCCAGTGTCCACCAGCCAATTAGGGAAGTGAGGGGTTGTTGGGGGGGGGGGTCACTCTGTTGTCACGGCAACACAAGCTTTGATGCCGCTGTCGTATTGTGAGGTGAGAGCAGACGGGGAGCAGGGGCCGGGGCGGGAATAAAAGCCCCCCACACACACACCCGCCCCCCCGCCATGCAGGAAGTTGACCCCCCCCCCCCCCCCATCGAAATCTTTGCTTTACGGGATTCAGACCAGATTACGGGGTGTGTTGGAGGGGATACGTCAGGATTGAACAAAAACCGATGGCTAATCCACAGCGACCCCCCCCACCCCACCGCTAATCCACTTATTTGCCAGGTATTAACGGGACGATCCTTCCAAAGTTAATAAGACACCCCCACACACACACACACACACACACACACACACACGGTTGCTGTGTCTGTTTATTCGGTCGACGTCAAACCAAACCTCATTCACTTTTCCTTCAGTTTTAACACAGTGACTTCAGTTTGTCTGCTGCATCGTTTCTGACGCCGCACAACTGTTGCCGCCGGTAACGAGAGAGAGGGAGAGAGAGAGAGGGAGAGAGAGAGAGAGAGAGAGAGAAGAAGAAAAACAGGAGAGTGTGAAACAATTTTCAGGAGTGAATAAAATGAGAAAGGAAAGAAACACACGGCGGCTTTATTAAGATGTGACAAAAACCCGACGGCCGTGCAAATGGGAGGGAAACTGTGTGCGACGTGAAAATACACACACGCACACACACACTGACACACACACACGCACACACACACACACACACACTGAAATATGAAATATGCTGACATGCAAAAAAAAGTAGAACATCACACGTTGAGGAAAAAGAGACAGATTGTGAATTTCAAGATGAAATGTGAGGAGAATAATCTGCATTTGACGGAGGGTGTGTGTGTGTGTGTGTGTGTGTGTGTGTGTGTGTGTGTGTGTGTGTGTGTGTGTGTGTGTGTGTGTGGGGGGGTCAGATTAACTTTATTTATAAAGCTCCATATCACAACAGAAGTCACAGCAGGTCACAGTATTATTTAGCCAATAATCCCGGTGTGTGTGTGTGTGTGTGTGGGGATTAGACAGGTAATCCCGGGGGGGGGGATTAGACAGGTAATGCCGGAGGGGAGGAGGGGGGGGTCGTTAGCTAATTAAAATGTGATCATCTTAGTGACTGATGCACGACGAGGGGGGGGGGAACTTCCTGTTAGAAACAGGAAGTAAAGTGCTGAGGCGTGATGCAGTTTGACCTGCTCCTCTGCTCAGTAACAGACCTGTTACCTGTCCAGGTGCAGTGAGCTGGGATTGGTTAGAACCCCCAACCCCCCGCCCCCTCCCCCTCCTCCCCTCTCCTCTTCCTCTTCCTCCTCTTTGAAGCAGTTGGATATTGGATTGTGAAATGTTTCTGTGTTGTATTGATTTGTGCTCTCACTTCAGAGCGGCCTGACTGTCTGTGTGTGTGTGTGTGTGTGTGTGTGCGTGTGTGTGTGTGTGTGTGTGTGTGTGTGAGTGTGTGTGTCAGTGTGTGTGTGTTCATGTACTTTTGTCAGCGAACATTCAGCTCGTTCCGTCTTTTCTGCTGATTTACCAGCCTTGTTCTCTCACGTCGTGTGGTCCGGTGTTAAACGGTGTGTGTGTGTGTGTGTGTGTGTGTGTGTGTGTGTGTGTGTGGGGGTGGGGTGGGGGTGGGGGGGGCTGTGACAGACAGATCCAGGTCCGATGGGCCGGCGGCAGAGAATCGGCTTCCTGTGATCCGCTCACCGTGATTGGATTAAGCCGTCATCCGCAGAAGATGATCTACTTGTCCAAGACAACAGCCAGATCCCTGCTTGCCCCCCCCACACACACACACACACACACATACACACCGCGATCCCTAAGCTGATTTGACAGACAATAGCATTATGGCTCCACCACATGTCTTTCATTAGCGTGGGCTGGACGTCCCCCCACCCCATCCCATACACACACTCACACACACACACACACACACACACACACACACACACACACACACAACAAACTACAGTTCTGGGCTGAGCCTTTCTGATGTGCAGATTTAAAGAACCAGAAATCGATGGGCTCAGAAGCTGCAGTGCTGACGGACAGAAGTTTGCGGACGGTGGGATATCACCAGAACCGTCTGCTGCTGCAGCAGCTGGACCCGACCTGACCCGACCCGACCCGACCCGACCCGACCCGACCCGATCGGCACCGGAGCGCCGAGCCTCCGCATCAGCGCCTCGGCGTTTGATGATTCAGAGCGCGCCCGGCGAGCTTCCAGCCGAAGGCCGGCGCTTTCACGGCCCCCTGCTCCACAAAATCCACAGAACCTGCAGAGAGCAGGACAGGAGGTCCCAGAGGAGGAGGAGGAGGAGGAGGAGGGAGAGGAGGAGGAGGGAGAGGAGGAGGAGGAGGAGGGATCAAAGCTCGGTGGGGGGCAGGACAGTAGGAGAATGATGAGATGAGGGAGCAGGAGAGGAGAAGAAAA